>MU770303.1:14246-133935 GCA_026770625.1 Nicotiana glauca | reverse complement strand
TATATATATATATATATATAAATATATATATATAAACTTCACAATAAGGCAACAAATAGTCTAACTTAGCCTGCTGCGCAGAATCCAAATAAGGCATGCTTGCCTAGATTAAGTCAATTAGACATGCTTGCCTAGATTAACAGCAGACCTAAATTCCAAGTAGTACAAACAAGAAAGGAAAAATACAATTTAAGGTTATTTAATAAATAAATAAAGGATTTTCAACAATTAGCACAAGTACGCGCTCGTCACCTCACGTACAAGGCATTCAACTACCAAATATCAAATCTTAAGGGACAAAGTCCCCCACCCAAGGTTAGACAAGCCACTTACCTCGAACCGGCTCAAAATTCAATCCAAAATCACGTTCTTGCCACGAGTATTTGACTCCAAATGGCTCAAATCTATTCAACTAAGTTGCATAATGTAAATAATAATTCAAGTAATTGATTCTACAATTAAATTCTAAGCTAATATGCAAAATTATGTAAAATAACCAAAATACCCCTTAGGCCCCACATCTCGGAATCGGGTAAAATTTATTTTTCCAGAAACCTCGTACTCTCACGAGTCTAACCATACCAAATTTATAAAATTGACATATCATTTCGACCCTCAAATCAGTGATTCTATCCAAAAGGGTTTTCTACCCTTTTCAACCAAATTCTCAGATTAAACGTCAAAAATCGTAATAGATTCAAGTTATACAACCAAAATTAAGTTAATAACACTTACCTCGATTCATATGGTTAAAATCACTTCGAAAATCGCTTCAATTCGAGCTCCATAGCTCCAAAAATGAGAAAAACTCTCGGACTGCTCGAAATAAAACTGTCCAGCGATTTTCGCATCTGCGGTACTGTTCACCGCAGGTGCGGATTTTACTGTTCACCGCAGATGCGGTACTGTTCAGCGCAGGTGCGGAAAATCACTGTTCATCGCTTCTGCGGTACTGTTCACCGCAGAAGCGAAAATACCAGTTTTGCCCAGAAAATTGCAGCAGCTTTTTATTTCACTAAAAATGCTATAACTCCATCATACAAACTCGGTATTCGACGATTCTTTTTCCTATGAGTCACAAATAATAATACGAACAGATCCCTTTAATTGAAACTCGGTTCGGACCTCATTTACTCAGTTCAATATCCATTTCGCTCGTTAAACAATTAACTCATATTTCGTGTCAAAAACTCAATCGCGACTTGATGAAATTAGACCAAACTTTCCCGATCAGTCCTATAATTCATTATTTAAATTTTAGAAGTCTCGAAATTAAATTTTGATCTCTAGAACTAAAAATGGACCTTTGGATCATTACATGTTTATGCTAAAAACAATAAAATTCTTCCAAAACTTGTCCGAGCCTCATGGGACTTTAACCAAACATGCCAAGATAATTCATAACATCATTCAAACTTTTTCCATTCATCAAAACTCCCCAAACAACATTAAATTACCCAAAACTAATCGGATTCAAACCTAAGTTTCAAAAAACTTCCAAAATACACTTTCGATCAAAAATCCGACCAAAACATGTCTGAATGACTTGAAATTTTGCACACATATCCCAAATCACCTAACGAAGCTATAGCAACTTCCGGATTTCTGTTACGACCCTCGGATTAAAATTTCACCTATCAACCGGAAATCACCAAAATACTAATTTTCGGCATTTCTAGCCTAAATGAGCTACAGACTTCCAAAATACATTCCGAATATGCTCCTAACCCCGAAATCACCTAACGGAGCTAACGGAACCATCAGATTTCCATTCCGAGGCCGCATTCACACAGTTCCGATTACGGACCGTTTTTCAACATTTAAGCTCTCATTTAGGGACTAATTTTCCCAAAACACTCCGAATCCAAACACCGAACGTCCCGTCAAACCAAAATAGCATAAATAAACTTGGAGGAAGCAGTTAATAGGGCAACGGGGTGTAAATTCTAAAAATAACCGGACGGGTAGTTACACCTATGCACTTGAAGACTATTCCAAATGGCAATTTCAATGCCATTCCTTGTCGGGCCCAAGAAAGAGCCCAATTCAGCAGACCATGAAGTCCCTAGATCGAATCCACAGGATGCCTATTGCTAGGATTTCCAATTGCTGATCAAATTATTTTAAGGAAAATCCACCAAGTAATGATTGAAAATTCACAATTGAACCATTCTTAATACTAACATGTTATTGTTCAAGTCACATGCCAATTAAATAAATCCAAAATCAGATACACAATTCAAGCTAATATTTGTAGAGAGGTAATCGTCAGACCCTTTCCATTTTGAGATATCATGTATCTTATACTTATAAACCAAATAATTAACTAAAAGGGAGTGTTTACTAGCATGCACTCACATCAATGCATCTATACACACTACTTGAATAAAACTGGGGTGGGATCCTCACATAAACACTAAATCCAACAAACTTGTGTGCACCTGTAAGCAGGTATGTTACTGCGTGGAACTTGATTTTCATGGATTTATATATACCTCTTAAGCCATTTTAAAGAAAGGAAAACATCACAACAACTAAACATGATGAACTAAACTACATAATCAGGATAACCAGCTACATGATCCCAAAGGAAAGAAAGCAACCCAAAATCTTAAAACAAATTACATGCCCTTTAATAAAAACTGATTTAAATCAAAATGGCTGCTGAAACTCTCCAGATTCACGAAGTATGGGACAACAACAACAGCTCAAACGTCTTTATAAGAAAGACCAATCTATAACATGATTATCAGTGGCTACGGAAGTGCAGAAATAACATTAAACAAAGACTGCTTTTACAAATTCAGCTTGATCAAATCAAACCCAACATTCATCCATTCTCACACATTAAGAGATGTGATAAATACCTGTAAATGGAAGGAAATAAGAGGCGAGGGATCAACAGTAATAGTATAGTAGAGAGAAACCCAAAGTTGATCGATGGAACAGTAGGATCTACTTGGGGAAGACTAGAGAAACAAGCAGAAAACAACCAGTAAACCATGTCTTCAACGAAAATAAAGCTTAGCTAGTCCACAAAATAGTTCAATCGAATATAACTCAGCTAGTTTCATCCCAAACATAGAATAGCTAAATTCAATCCATCCCAAAACTAAGTGACTCAGAAATGGTTCCAGCAAAGTGAAAGCTAAGAAAATCTGAGAAAAATTCCAATGGAACAGTACTTCTCCCATTTTCAGTCGTCTTTGATTTTTCTGATTTTTTATATCTTCCAATCTCTGCCTTGCAAGGCAAGAATAAGATGCCTTTATAGGAAAGCAAATAGGGCAGACTTCAGGTTTTCAATTTTGCCCTATGCCTCCACTTCAATTCTTATTTTTAGCTTTAAAATCCCTTAATTATTGACTTGTTGGTCAAGCTAACCCACTACAAGTCTGAAATTCAATTAAAGACCCCCACCCAAACTTCCTAGAAGATTCTAAATCTGTTACTAAAAGATTCTCTAATCTAGACTACGAAATTATCCCCCACACCCCCTAAAATTACAAACCTTGCACCACACTGACCAAGTACTTTTGGGCCTCTACTTCTTCAAGTTTTAAATAGCTAATTGGGCTTCGTACCCTTAGCAGACCCAATTTCAAATTTAGGCAGATGAATTCCCCAAATGACATAAGAAAACAAATAGGCCCCAATTCTAAATTCTAGACATGAACTCTATAAACGAAGCAGAAATAATAAAAGGAAGAAGTAAGAGAAAGCAAAAGACAATCAGCAAATAATAACATAGAAATTAATTGTGTCTTGGCCTCTTATTATCACCTAATTAAACGACTGAAAACAAAACCTACAAATTCTAAGCCTGACTGAGATTAAGAGGAAAGGAGATATCGGCTAGATCGATGACCTCCAAGCGATAACACTGGTTCAAAGAACCTCGACTTCGTGGTGTTAACTGTTACATCAAGCATTAGCCAGAATTTCTCCAATGGCCTGTGCTCTTTGTCACATTTCTCATAATGAGTCAAGAACGGGGAGGAAACAGAGATGCTGACCCATCGGAGATTTATGACCAAGCTTAAGCATCAAGCAAAAACAAACCTTCAACCGCTCAGCCCCTAATCGAACCTGATCGATTTCATGCATGCAACACCAAGGAGAGGCTTGATTGAGCGGAGCTCAAAAGAAAGAAGACAAAGGATTTCAGTGCTACCTTTGATCCCTAATTTGGAGAAAGTGAGCGATTTGGGAAAGGATACAAGGGTGGATTTGGAATAAAGGTGTAACGGTGGTTATGTGGTCAAGTTTTGAGGGGGTTTGGAGGTTAACCGCCATCTCCGACGAGTTCCGGTGAGCAGTGATTGATGGTGAGAGATGAGGGTGAAGGAGGCGACACAAACAGGTCTTAGGTTTAACTGATAAAGTTTGGACATTTTTAATTAAAAGAAGACGGTTCCACGGTCGTTGGTTAAGATATAGGGAAGGCCAGGATTAAATTGGAATTAAACAACTCAAAACGACATAGTATTATCACCCTACTACGTCATTTCAAGGTCTCAAGGCTAGGGACTTGGACCGGGTCAGGGGCAATTTAGGTGAAAATAGTTGGGCTTGGGAGATTAGAATTAAAAAAGCCCAAACTTTCAGCTTTCTTCTCCTTTTAATTCAATTCTTTTCAATTTTTCCCAAAAATCCTTTTTCTTCTTTTTCCAAAATTATATTAACACCTAAATTAAATCCTAAAACTTAATTAACCTCCCAAAAATACTAATTAAACCCAAATTGTAATTGCAATAGTTAATAAAGGAACACTAACTGAAAGAAAACTACTCAAAAATCAAAAATTAAAACTAAAAGTGCAAGTTAACTATTTTTGTGATTTTCCTTTTTATAAATAACTTAATTAATTAATTAATCCTAACATGTATAATTAAATCCTGAATGCAAATGCACATATATATTTGTATTTTTTATTAATTAAAATAAAATAAACATACACAGACAAATGCAAACAATTAACAGAAAATGCCACGAAAATCCATAAAATTGCAAATAATGAAAAGAAATTATTTTGTTTTGAAATTATGGGAGTAATTCATGTAGGGCAAAAATCATATGCTCACAGCTGCCCCTCTTTGCTCGGAAACACGAAGAGTTTTCGTGCAAAGATAAGTGAGCGGATACGAGCAATTTTTGCCCGTTTGAATACTCAGTGGGAAGCATTTTTTGAAAGATTTGACCGCACCCTGCTTCTAAAGTTTCCTACATTTCCTTGGCTAAAAGGAATCAGGTCAGTGTAGTTTAGGAATGTTTGGTAGCTGGGACTAGGGGTGTCAATGGATATTCGAAAACCGACTAAACCGACCGAACCGTACCGCACTGAACCGATTTTTAGGATTTTTTTAAAGAAACCGTAGGTTTTTATATAAATCTATAACAGCACCGATAACTAGGGTAGGTTTTTTATTTTATAAAAAAAACCAAAAAATTACCGAACTGTGCCGAATAAATTTTGCATGTGGAAAATATATTTATTTAGTAAGTTTAAAAATAATAATGCATTAAATTTTCTTTGGGCCTTGGAATTATGAAAATTATTACAACCAACAAGTAATTAAACTCAAAATACTAATTCCTAAAACAGATTATGCTATTTCTATTTAAACTAAGTTATTTCAAGTATCTTCATTAGCAAGATACAAAGTATTCTAGCGATTATGAGTAGCAAACTATAATGTATTGAATATGTTTCCTTTCATATAATTTATATTTATCTTTTTGAATATTTAATCTTCTATAGACTTTATTCTTGACTCCCATCTTGGTATATCTTTCAACTCGTGTGATTTATATTTTCTTTGCCTTTGTTTGATTTCTTTTACATTATTGTAGAATAGTTGATGGATCTATACTCTAGCCATATTTCTTTTTTCTTTTTTAATTCATCACCCTTTAAATAGTAAAAATGTCTAGAGAGTTTTGCTAATTCTTCTAAAAGAACCTATGTTATTGCATTCTACTTCCACTGGTGAATTTTACATGATATTAAAAAAATAATGAAAATTAACCGAACCGTACCGATACCAAAGAGAAATCGACATGATTGAGACGGTTTCAAAAAGTCTATTTTTTATTATACATAATAGAATAACCGAAAAAATGGTATGGTACAAATTTTATAAAATAATCGGACGAACCATTGACACCCCTAGTTGGGAGTACCATGAAGCTGTGATTTCACTATTACTGTTGCTGCTGCTACTGCTTGCTGAACCTCTTATTACACCATGTCAAAATAAAAAGAAGCTAGACTAAACTATGGTCTATGAATTATAAAAACTATCTAGCTCTTCAAACTTGATCTTGCAACTTTTGTTGTCATGTTGACTTGTATTCTCCTAGTGAAATTCCTCTGTTATTGACTTGAATTGTAATCTGTGATATTTTCCTTTTCTTCAGGTGGATGCCTGACTGCCAACTTGAACTGCACTTTGAGATGTTTTCCCTTTCTCCAGGTGGACGTCTGACTGCCGAACTGTATTTTGAGATGTTGCCCTTTTCTCCAGGTGGACGCCTGACTACCGAACTATATTTTGAGATGTTGCCCCTTTCTCCAGGTGGGAACCTCACTGCTGCATTTGAATTGTATTCCCTTTCTCTCCGGGCGGGCTCCTGATTGCTGAACTTGAAATGTATTCCCTGCTCTCCAGGCGAGCTCCTGATTGCTAAACTTGAATGTATTCCCTGCTCTCCAGGCGGGCTCCTAACTGCTAAACTTGAAATGGATTCCCATGCTCTCCAGGCGGGCTCCTAATTGCTGAACTTGAAATGTATTCCCTACTCTCCAGGTTGGCTCCTGATTGCTAAACTTGAATGTATTCCCTGCTCTCCAAGCGATCTCCTGACTGCTAAACTTGAAATGTATTCCCATGCTCTCCAGGCGGGCTCCTGATTGCTAAACTTGAAATGTATTCCATGTTCTCCAGGCGGGCTCCTGATTGCTAAACTTGAATGTATTCTCTGCTCTCCAGGCGGGCTCTTGACTACTGTACTTGAACTGTATTCCCTTGTTCTCCAAGTAGGCTCCTGATTGCTGAAACTTGAAATGTATTTCCTTGTTCTCCAAGTGAGCTCCTGATTTCAACAAAATAGACTAAACAAATAAAATTTTCCGCCCCAGTTTGGTAGCTGGGCACATCTGTGAGTGTTAAACTGAATCATATTATCAAATATTACTAAGAATTTGAAAGGTAGATCCCATTATCCCGGAGGGTCCTGACAACTCTTAATTAAACGATGGTTTTAACTCTAAATTACATCCTTTAAAGGTGTGACTACCGCTAAATCTCATTATCTAAGAGGGTCTTAAAACTACACCACATTATCCAAGGGGGTCCTGAAAATCAAAAATCAAGTCTTATCTTAAGAGTGACAATTTTACGGCTGAATTACATTACCCTATAACAGAACTTACGCTAAATCTTTTTATCTAATGGAAATCTTAAAGTTGGGTCCCATTATCCAGGAGGGTCCTGAAAACTCCTAATTGAATCCTATCTCAAACATGCAAACTTTAAAACTAACTCATATCTCTTTGGGGGACATTTATGCTAGATCTTTCTACTCATAATTATTTGGAATTTTAAACTAAGTTCCATTTTCTAGGAGGGTCCTGAAAGTTTACGGTCAAACCTGTTTTGGTGCTTGCTCTTCCCTTACTAAGAGTTTCTCCGAAACAAACAAAATTTTCTGCCCCTGTTTCAATCAAAGAAAAATTTGTCAGTATAAAATGGTGGTTAGTTGATGGCATTCTTGCTGAAGATGTCCCCGCTACCGCATTTTGTTTGGACCCGCTTCCCCGAACTGGCCTTGAATCGCTTGACTTTTTGACTGACTTTCAAACCCCATGGCCTTGTATGACCCGAGTGTTCCATACCCAAACCGTTGTTTTACCTCTCTAAGACTTTGCCTCTCCCATGAATTTACCAAATCATTCCACCGATGAAACTTCCGGTGACTCCTTATATCCCACTTTACATCATGCTATCTTTGGTATGTTCTGGCCACACTGTGCTTTGCAATTTTAGAAGCTGGTAGTGAGCTTTGAAATCCTTTCTTATTTGCTTTGAACAAGACTTACATTGGACATTTTAAATAAACAAAACCCCAAAAGAAATGAAATGCAATGACCTTAAGGGTTAAGGATAAAGAAGATCCAAAACACAACGACTTGCTAAAAGGAAAAAGGAAAAGAGACTTATCTGAGTGGAACAGTTGGTACCATTGATCATGACATGCATTTTGGATTAACCGACCCAATTTGTTCAACCAATCAACTTTCAATTTCCATACTTTGTTTCCCCAGAATTCCACAATGTGATTTCTTCACCCAGACCCTAACCTTGTTCATCCTGCGGTGCCCTGAACGGTTTTCACCCATAGACCTCTCCCATTTGTTCATTTCTCAACTCAATTTCTCCTTAAGGTGCCCGTAAGGGTTTTTACCAATAAGACTCTCTCATTTTTCATTTCTCTCAGCTCTCGTCGCCTTACGGTGCCCGTGAGGGTTTTCACCAATAAGACTCTCTTATTTTTTATTACATTTTCCTGCTTGGACCAGAGTGTTGCCCCTGATATGAATCACCTCTTCTTGCTCGACTTGGCATTTTTTTTAAGACTGATCAGAAGGTGTTTCTTTGGACTGTAATGTGAGCTTTTGGATAGGGTTAGAAAGAAAGGGTATTAAAGGCTCAAAACAATTCGAATGGGTTTAAGATTACAACTTTCGGAATCAGATTTGTTACAACAACTGCAAATTCTGCCCCAGTTTCTTTGCTTGGGGACTTTCGGTTTGTTATTTTGATGGGACAGAACCGTGAGGCTGCCTACGTATCCTTAAAAGGAATCAGGTCTAATGTAGTTCATGTCATAGAAATGACTTTGTTGTTGTGATTTTTCCTTCCACTTTCTCTTCTTTTCTTTTCTTTCTTCTTTTTCTCCTTTGGTTGTTTCTTTTTTTTTCTTTTTTCTTTTCTTTTCTTCTTCTTCTTTTTTTGTCTTTTAATTTTCATTTTCCTTTTCTCTCTTTTCCTTTACTTATCATTTACGCTTGCGTTTCTGATCTTTGCTACTGATTCCAAAAGAGGGGTATGAAAGAAAATAAACAAGGCTCAAAGGGGGTAATCGAAGGATAAAGTATTTAGATAGCAGACCAAAATGCCTTCGTCATTCCAATCTTCAAAACATGCCAAGAACAAACAAATACAATTTAACTAGAGAAAATCATACAAAATATCTCTTGACCGCATTGGAATTGGTGTCCATTTCTATACACTTGCCTTCTATGTTTGTTAAATACAAAGCACCATTGGAAAACACTCTCGTCACGATGAACGGCCCCTGCCAATTTGAGGAGAACGTGCCCTCGGCCTCAGCCTGATGTGGAAGGACACGTCTCAATACTTGCTGACCCACTTCGAACTTCCATGGACGCACTTTCTCTTGCCGTTCTCTTTCGATACAACTGGCCATGGCCTACTGCCGCTAATCTTTTCTCATCAATCAGACTTAATTGCTCCAATCGGGTTTTGACCCACTCATCATCATCAATCTGAGCTTCATCATCAAACTTTATTTTGGATTCTCAGAATTCAATTGGCTCTTAAGACTGGCCGGAGATTCCTCATGCATGTCATGTCACTGAAACCAGCATTAAAGAATTGTGCAAAAAAAGAAAACAAAAATAAAAACTATCAGGAGTGATGGAAAGGGAAATTGCATTTCATCAAAATTGAAGATAACAAGGTTTGACACATCCAAACAGACGGAATATAGAATTTGAATTACAACCCTAGTATAATCCAGATTATTGACTACCAAGACTCACTCCGAGTAGGAAGAGGAGTAGCTTTCCAATTGTTGATCTTTGTAATGGGCCCCACAAATTGCACATTCGTCTTGCTCGATCCCTCTCCAGCTTCCACCATATTCACATCATTGAACAACTTTTCAAACCTTTCAAGCAACTCCTTATCAGGACCGACCACAGAGCTGGGCATTGTTGTTACTGGGCGCTTCTTGGTACCAGGCCTGACAAATGATCGGGAGAGACGTGAGACAAGCTTTGGAGGAACCCATGCCCTCTGTTTCAACATCCTGGCTTGCCTTATGTCTACAGTTGTAGGCGTGAACCCCAAGCCAAAGGTATCCAAGTTCTTGGGAAGAGACACTGTTTGTACGATACCTTGTAGAGATGCACCCAAACCCTTGCTAGGTACAACCATTCTTCAATATTTCGGAGGATACCATGACTGATGCGGCTGCCACTTTCGAAACTGGAACACATTCCCTTTCTGGGATTTTCTCGACTGACACTATGTCAAAAACCTAATAGACCCACGACCCCTTATCGTCTTCAACTTTGATGAAAGGTATAATGGCATCATTCTGGGCACACAAACTATCCTCGCCGTGAACCACAATTTCCTGTCTGTCCCATTCAAATTTAACCATCTGGTGCAGGGTAGATGACACTACTTTGGCGACATGAATCCAGGGTCGGCGTAGCAAAGGATTGTAAGAAACCACCACATCCAGCACCTAAAATTCCATATAAATTCAACTAGACCTATTGTCAGCTCCAGCACTATGTCCCGACTGAATCTTTCCCTCCACCGTCGAACCCCCAAACGCAAATATTGTTCTTGTAAATTCTGTCATTGTCCACTTTTAATTTTTCCAAGGTGGAGAGAGGGCAAATGTTTGCGCTGGACCCATCATCAATAAGTACCCGGGTAACCACAGAATCTTCGCACTTCATCGTAAGATAAAGGGCTCTATTATGCTCAGTACCCTCCATGGGCAATTCATCATCAGAAAAAGTGACTCTGTTTACCTCAAAAATATTGTTTGCTATCTTTTCCAGATGGTTTACAGAGATCTTGTCAGGAACGTGGGGGTCGTTCAAGATTTTCATCAATGCCCGACAGTGCTTGTCCGAATGGATTAACAATGAGAGCAATGAGATCTGAGCAGGGGTCTTCCTTAACTGCTCTACAATAGAATAGTCCTGCACTTTCATCTTCCTCAAGAACTCTTCTGTTTCTTCTTCGGAGCCCCTGAACAATATTCACAACTCACCGAATGGTCAAGAATTCTCGGAGGGGGATTTGGTAGCTTAGGCTCAGTCAGATTCAACATACCCAACTATCTCATCCTGTGGAATAGACTAGTATATGATTCCCCCAATGGAGTGAAAGTCTTCTGCTTCTGCAACCTCTCATTCTTGAAGGCTTGATTTGGTCGAAAACCTGTTCCAAGGGGATTTCTGTAGGCTCTTGGGGGTGGATAGGTATTTTGTGGAGCTGAGTAGGTATTCTGTGGGGTTGGCGCACGCCATTACGCGTGGGCCAGGGATTGAGTGTATGTTTGAGCATGATGGACAGAGAAGTGGGGATCTGGCAGTGGATTGTAGTGTTGTGGTGGGCAATATGGAGTGTGGGGGTAAGTTTTGTGGTGGGGTCGAGGCTGGTTATAGTAAGGTGATGGGCCCCTGGACCAAGCTCTTGACTCAATTATTGCAACGTCCTCTTTCTTCTTCTTTCCCAATACACCCCCGTATTGTTTTGGATGGCCTGGGTGGTCGCCTTAATTGCTGAGTAGCTCATGATATTTTTAGATTTGAGTCCTTCCTCAACCATGCTTCCCATTTTTACCACTTCATTTAAGGATTTCCCTATCGCTGACACCAAGTGACCGAAATAAGTGGGCTCCAAGGCCTGCAAGAAATAAGCAACCATTTCACTATCTTTCATCAGGGGTCAACCCTCGATGCTTGCTCTCTCCAACAGAAGTTGTATTCTCTACAGCTCTCCCTGGTCTTTTTCTCAATTTTTGTCAATGACAGACGGTCTGGGACAGTTTCAAGATTATACTAAAAATGGCAGGCAAATGCTTGGGCTAGATCGTCCCAAGTGTACCACCGACCATGATCTTGTCGGGTGTACCATTCCAAAGCTAAGCCACTTAAACTTTGACTGAAATACGCCATTGGTAATTCACCTCTCTTGCATTCTCCTCTCATCTTGCTAAAAAACCTCTCAGATGTGCCACTGGATCACCATGCCCGTCGTACAAGTCAAATTTGGGCATCTTAAACCCTACTGGTAATTGAACATCCGGGAACAAACATAGGTCTTTATACGCCACACTTACTTGACCACCTAGCCCCTGTATATTCCTGAAAGATTGTTCCAAGCTCTTGACTTTCCTAATCATCTCCTCCTGTTCAGGATTCTTAGGAGGATTCTCAATTTTTGCCGAGAGATCAAAATAAGGAGTGTAAGAACATGGTTCTGGCGCTTTAAAAGTAGGTTCTGGGGGATAATAGTTGTTGTCGTGAGTCTGGAATAGAGGCTCACTGGAAGATCGGTATAATGCAGCAGGTGGAGGGTCCACAAAAATAGGAGTGATTGGTGGAAGAGGGTATGAGACTTGTTTGGGTGGTGGAGCTGGTGGTGCTTGGGAGGTGGTGCCATAGCCTTGTTGGTAGGTGGGAAAGGTTGGGGATGAGTTCACAGTAAGAGGCTCCGGAGGTTTAGCCAACGGTGGGATAGAAGCAGGGCTAGCGGGATAAACCGGTGGTGGATGCCCCTTTGACCAGGCCTGGTACATTTCAGCCATTTGTTGCTTTAACTTATGCACCTCTTCTTTCATCGCGTTAACATCCAATTCATCCACCTCTCTTGACGGATCGACAATACTCGCCTCTAGTTCTTGGTCGGCCATGTTCAGCTTGTCCTTGGACCGGGCGTTGTAGGAGTGAGGTGCCAGAATGCCAATCAACTAACCATCTGCCTGAAGTCAGTACATCAACAACAACTTTGTTAGCGGTTATGGCTTTAACAGATTGGTAACCGAACATTTTGGGGCATGAATGCACCTAAGCAGTTAACCGTTTCTATTATGCCTTTGATCGGTCGCATGCGTCATCCTGGCTTTCCTTATTTCCATTTGCAACTTCTGTTTCTTTTTCTTTTCTTTTTCTTTTCTTTTCTTTTCTTTTCCTTCTTTTTCTTTTCTCATTCTTGCCTTTGCTTTCTCTTTTTCTTTATCCTCTCATTCCTCCCTCTTGTTTTGCCATTGTTTCTTTCTCTCGGTTTCTTATTTTCTCTCTTTTTCTTTGCTTTTCCTCTCTTGTTTTTCCTCTTTTTTTTTCTTTTTCTTATTTGGTTACGGTCGAATCCTATGACCCCGCATGAATCAGACCAAGCGTAGTTCTTGGGAATATAAATGAAAAATAAATAACAAAATATTTTGGGATTTTCATTTTTTCATTAAAAACCCAATGCTTTTTCTTTTCACCCTCATCAGCTGCGGCTTGCAAACTGTTTTCAAATTGAAGGTCCCGGACCAGCTTTTCCAGCTCTTCTATTTTGGCCCTGTATTCTTTCTCCTTGGCCAACCAAACCCATTGTTCTTGTGACTCCTCAATGAATTCCTGAATGTGAGGCTTTTTGGCTGGTCTTTCTGGTTCAGCTCTTGCATTGTTCTTCTTTCTATACCAGGCAAGATAGGCGGGTGACACCTCGCCTCTAGATAGGTCATGCACTCGAGTGTCCACTGCCAAATACTGGCACTCGTTACCAATAGAACACATTGTTTCCTCATGAAATTGGCCATTGGAGCTAACCTCGACCGCATGCACACTAAGATCTTCATTTGGATGCACCACCTGACACCTTCCCAATTGTCTCATCACACGGTATGAAGCGTAAGATTGAACGCCTCGAAGACCCATTAGGATGAAGTAAGGACCAGTGGCGGGAATATACACAATTTTTTCAACAGAAAGCCAACTTAATGTCCACTCTACTTGCCCCGCAGTGATAGAGCGAAGGCGGGATATCCAATCTCTGAACCCCTCCGGTAACTTGAACCCTGAAATTCATTGTCGGACTCTTCAATGCAACTTTTCTCAGTGGACCCATAACTCATATACTGAGGGCGATGACAGAGGTGCTCGATCATCCATACTGTAATAGCAAATTGCATCCCTCGAAGAAATCTGCCCCAGCTCTACAAGCTGTAACAGCTCGGTATATCTCAGATACTATCATAGGGTCAAGGGTGCTCTTGGCATTGGTAATCAAGACTTTAACGACTCCAGCCACCCGCAAATCTATATTTCCATCTTTCTGGGGAAACACCACGAGGCCTAAGAAAGCTACCATGAAAGCGAAACGCCTATGCTCATCCCATTTTGCTCGGTTCCCTTTTCTACAAACCCCGCTTTTTGGGTTGTTGAATCCTCCTACATGCTTGTACCTCTGGTATATAAAATGTAGGGTGGAAAAACTATCCTCCAACTCGGAATATGGGACTCCCTTGCTTATATTTAGCAAATCCATGAATTTGTGAGAGTTAACGGCCCTTGGAGCGATCAAATACTTATGCCTTAGACCTTCAGTACTTCCCATATAGACTACTATCTCTTCCAAGGTGGGTGTGAGTTCAAAATCCGAGAAATGCACGACGTTGTGAGCTGGGTCCCAAAATGTAACCAATGCCTCTATGATGTCTACTCTAGGCCTTATCTTCAGCAAACCGTTGAGACCTCCCAAATGTATATTGACCTTATCTTGCTCCGATTTACCCAAATCCTCCCACCACATATGCAACTCCAAAGGGATCTTGTTCATGATTGTTACTGGCAAACCTTGACAGTGCTCATTCTGCACATTTATTAAAGTGATTTTAATTAAGAGAAAAACTATGACTCATTTTGACTCAAGAAGAAAAACACCACTTTTTTTCAAAAAGTTTATTTCAAACTAAAACCCAGTTTTTGAAAATACAGCCTTTCAGCACTTCGGGGAAGAAGATTTTAAGGTTGTGCCTGCGAACTGGCCAAAAAATTAAAAAATGACCAAAGGTGGTTGTTCTTGCAAAAATAGCCTTCCGGTGCCCTTCTAGGGATTTTCGACTATTTTGACAAGAATGGCATCACCTTACTTATAAAAATAAAATTTTGTTCTTTTTGGGCTAATTGTAAAAAAGGAAGTGTGACCCGATGAGGGTTGCCTACGTATCTTATATCACGACCCAAAATCCACTAAGGGTCGTGGTGGCGCTGGACACCGTCGTCAGGCAAGCCAACTAGAATACTTAATTAAATTCTCGTTATAATAATTTTTAAAAACGTTTCTTTTATACAATTTAAACAAGAATCAGTATATTCCTCCGAATGAATAATGAAATATTTAAACAACTTGTAAGATTTACAAATAAATCCAAATACATCCCCAGAACCCCGTGTCACAAGTACATGAGCAACTACTGATAAGGAAAATAAAATATAACCTCAGACCGAAATACGGTGGACAGGGAATAAAATATAAAGGCTGAAAGGAACTACACTAACTGTGGTCGCCTCGAATGATGCAGCTCACCTAGTCCCAGAAACATCCGTACTACTACGCCCAGTAGGCTGCTAGAGGTATATATACCTGTGCAACAAAGATGCACAGAAGTGTAGTATGATTACGTAATCAATGTGTACTTAATGAGTATCCCGCCTAATCTCGAAGAAGTATAGACGAGATGGCCAACTTCGACACTCAATAGAGGTCAATTAACAATATTCTATAAATGCGAGGATAATCATGGATTTATATAGTAGTTCTAATTCACGAAGCCAGAAAACAGGTAAACACCTTCAACAATTAATAAAGGGCTTCCAAGGTTTATTCTTTATTATCTTATCAATTTACCTCAAGCCACGAAGGGAAAATTTCACATTTGAAGATTTCCAAACGACAATAACATGCGCAAATCACACCGAGGCGACGGCCCGATCCAATAGGAATGTAAACTGGGCACTGCCGAGGGTCGAGCAGCCAGAACCAATAGATGCATCTATTTCATCTGCCGAGGTGTTCGGCCCATTCCATAAATAACCACATACCCTGCTCGTGAATCACGCATGCAACGCAGGTACACATAAAATACATGCTCAAATAGCCAAATTAAGAATTCATAGGGGATATTTATCCAATTAAGGCAACTTCTCTTTTTTAACAATTCAGAAAATTATATTTAATCTCTTTTTAAATTTATTTACCAGTCAAAGGTGATTTAAACAATTCAAGTTATCAATGGGTTCATAAATAATCCAAATATGACATGCTTTTGGGTCCTAGACTACCCGGACAACAACATAATAGTAGCTACGCACGGACTCTCGTCACCTCGTGCGTACGTAGCCCCTACAAATAGGAGCACATAACCAATTTAACTCACCTATGGGGTAAATTCCTCCTCACAAGATTAGAAAGAAGACTCACCTCGCTCCGAAGATCCATAATCGGCTTTCTACATTCTTCCGAAGGCTCGAACCAACGCACAAAGCTCCAAAACTAGCCAATGGTTACGCAAATCCATTAATATATGCTCAAATATTCATTACAAACTAATTTATAGCAATTCCTAACTCCGATTGGAAAGTTGACCAAAATGCCCTCGGGCCCACGTGCCCGGAATCCAAAATTTTTCGAAGATAAAGTTTACCCATGGCTTCTCTAGCTCAAATATATAATTTACTCCTAATTCCATGCTCAAATTCGTGGCTAAATCCCAAGAATATAATTTTTCTAGGTTTCCACCAAAACCTCCTTTTTTTTTACAATTTCCAAAGACTAATCGATACATAATTAATGTATTCAACTCAAAAATGGGTGGGAATCACTTACCTTAGTATAGAAGACGAAAATCCTTCTTTGAAGCTCTCCAAAACTCGCCCCAAGCCATGAAAATTGAGAGAAATGAACTCCCAATCACGATTTTAAAGCAAGCCTTCTACCCAGCATTTTTCGCTTCAGCGGTGCATTTTCCGCTTCTGCGGATACCGCTTTTGCGGTTGATGGCCGCTTCTGCGGCTTTGGGCAAAGGGAGTTGGGCCGCTTCTGCGGTCTGGGGGCCGCTTAAGCGGAACCGCTTCTGTGGTCCCTGGGCCGCTTCTATGATTTCCTTGGGCCAGGCACCTTTTTGCTTCTGCGAGATTTCTACCGCATCTGCGGTCCCGCTTCTGCGGTCCAAGAACAGCAGATGCGGTTATGACAGAAGCAGTAACCTTAAGCCTTCCCAAATTTCAAGTTTTGATCTGTTAACCATCCGGAATCCACCCGAGGCCCCCGGGACCCTAACCAAACATACCAACCAATCCCAAAACATATTACAGACTTGTTCGAGGCTTCAAATCATATCAAACAACGCTAACATCATGAATTACATCCCAATTCAAGCTTTATGAACTTTAGAATTTCAAACTTCTATTTCTGATGTTTAAACCTATCAAATCACGTCCGATTGACCTCAAATTTTGCACACAAATCATATTTGACATTACGGACCAACTCCAGCTTTCGGAATCGGATTTTGAACCCGATATCAAAAAGTCAACCTCCGGTCAAACTTCTCAAAACCTTCAAATTTCTATCTTTAGCCAAATGGCTCCAAAATGACCTACGAACCTCCGAATTAACTTCCGATCGCGCCCCCAACTCCAGAATCACCATACGGGGCTATTCACAGTCTCGGAATCCCAAACGAACATCGATAACACTGAATTGCTCTTCAAGCCAAACTTAAAAAAAATTCTAAAATGCTAACTTCCACAATAGGCGCCAAAACACTCACGGGTTATCCAAAACCCGAACCAAGAACACGCCCAAGTCTGAAATCATAATACGAATCTGCTGGAACCTTTATATCCCAGTTCCGAGGCCGTTTACCCAAAATTCCAATCCTAGCTTATTTCTTTCAACTTTAAGCTTTCGAAATGAGAATTCTCTTCCCAAATCAATCCCGAACGTCCCGAAATTCATTTTCGACCATGCGTATCAGTCATAACACCTCAAATGAGGCTGCTCATGGCCTCAGACTACTGAATGGCGCGCTAGGGCTCAAAACAATCGGTCGGGTCGTTACATCCTACGCCTTGTGAGAATCAAATTGGCGTAGTTCGGGCAAATAAAACAAAACCAACTATTTTTGAAAAAAAAACCTTTTCCTTCTCTTTTTTTTCATTTTTTTCTCAAAAAATTGGCAGATTTTCAGTACCATTTGGACATTGTATTTTTTCTTTCAAAATAGGTGATTACCTCTCTTAACCTTCACACTGTTATTTTCTTTTTCAAGCTCTCCCCTTTTATTTAAAAGTTGGTCAGTATGCAAATCCAAAGAAGATAAATGCACAAGTAGGATGCATCAGGATGGTATGTTATTTTGGGTACAGCTATCCTAGACAGACCCAACCCGTATGTTGAGTCCCCTAAGTGAAATGAACATGATGTAGATAAGCGTTCCTACTAGTGATCCGGTATGAGGTTGAGTTATTCTAGGTTTAAAACCTAGGTTTATTTGTTCTAGACCTGGCTTACCCGAGCGGACAACTCGAACCGAGGGAGGGCTACGTACCAGCAACCAAAAGATCCTCTGGCTTTGCAACTTGTCCGAGCATCGTCCTATTTGGAATATGACATTAACAGAAAGAAGTCACGGCCAGCGTGCACTCCTCAGGAGGGAGAAGAGAAGGGTTTCGTAGCAGTTTATATATACAGTTTAGATAATATCAAAGCAGTAAAAATTAACATTTAGCACATTAGGCCCAAACATGTAGTAAAATCAGATAATAAATAAAGCAAAATACAACAATTATTCCAAGCTCGAATTCTGAACCCTGAACTAGAGATTCTGGGTTCTTGCTCCCCAGCAGAGTCGCCAGAGCTGTCACACCTCCTTTTTCATTACACCCCAGAAGGGGTATAATAAAGGGAGTTTTTTCAATTAAAGGACAATCGAAACGGGATTATTTATTAAAAATTCAGAGTTGCCACTTGGGAGATTTATGGTATCCCAAGTCACCAGTTCAAATCCCGAATCGAGGAAGAGGTTGACTCTGTATCACAGTCTGCGAACCAAAAATCTGGTTAAGGAATTCTATTAACCCGGGAGAAGGTGTTAGGCATTCCCGAGTTCCATGGTTCTAGCACGGTCGCTCAACTAGTTTTTATTGGCTTAATTACCTAATTTTAATATATGATTAAACCTATGTGCATTTTAACTTTAAAACTGCTTTTAATCAATTAATTTTTAAGAATAATTCAACGTTATCAAAAATACGTCTTGAACCACATCACATAAATGCACCTGCAGTCCGCAACACATTTTGTCTAACTTTGAGATTTGGATTTGGGTCACATAAATGCGCACCAGAGTTTAGGAAGTTAAATTATTAAAATAACATGCCTAAAGCAACTACGCATTTTTAACTTTGCGAGGGCCATGGAAATTTGCTAAATGGCATGCCTCGAATTCTAAGGATTTTTAAAAGAAATAATTAAATGAGGGACACACATTTGAAATTTTATTTGGCGCGGCGCGCCTCGACTCCGATTTTAAAGGACATTCAAACTAAATTCTAGAGGGCCAATAATTATGTGATCTCATTTTACTTCTGGCTCACCTCAATTCTAATTTAAAGGAGTATTTGAATTTAACTTGGAGGGTCATAAATTATTGGTGTTGTCCAATATGGCTCGCCTCCACTAGTTGGAGAAAATTAACCATTCAAACATTAATGGGTATGAATTCTACCATGGTTCGGGCTGACAACTTATTTTAAAATAAAGGGAAGGGGGTTAATGGTTAAGAATTGGGCCTAGAATGAGGCCCAATAGCCTATGCACTTGAAGACTATTCCAAATGGCAATTTTAACGCCATTCCATGCCGAACCCAAGAAAGAGCCCAATTCAGCAGACCATGAAATCCTTAGATTGAATCCACAGGATGCCTATTGCTAGGATTTGCAGTTGCTGATCAAATTGTTTGAAGGAAAAACCACCAAGTAATGATTGAAAATTCACAATTGAACCATTCTTAATACTAACATGTTATTGTTCAAGTCGCATGCCAATTAAATAAATCCAAAATCAGATACACAATTCAAGCTAATATTTCTAGAGGTAATCGTCAGACCCTTTTCATTTTGAGATATCATGTATCTTATACTTATAAACCAAATAATTAACTAAAAGGGAGTGTTTACTAGCATGCACTCACATCAATGCATCTATACACACTACTTGAATAAAATTGGGGTGGGATCCTCACATAAACACTAAATCCAACAAACTTGTGTGCGCCTAAAACCAGGCATTTTACTGCGTGAAACTTGATTCTCATGGATTTATATATACCTCTTAATCCATTTGAAAGAAAGGGAAAGATCACAACTACTAAACATGATGAACTAAATTATACAAGCAGGATAACCAGCTACATGATCCCAAAGGAAAGAAAGCAACCCAAAATCTTAAAATAAATTACATGCCCTTTAATAACAACTCATTTAAATCAAAATGACTGCTGAAACTCTCCAAATTTATGAAGAATGGGACAACAACAACAGCTCAAACATCTTCATAGGAAAGACCAATCTACAACATGACTATCAGTGGCTACGGAAGTGCAAAAATAGCATTAAACAAAGACTGGTTTTACAAATTCAGCTTGATCAAATTAAACCCAACGTTCATCCATTCTCACACATTAAGAGATGTGATAAATACCTGGAAATAGAAGGAAATAAGAGGCGAGGGATCAACAGTAACAGTATAGCAAAGAGAAATCCAAAATTGATCAATGGAACAGTAAAATCTACTTGGGGAAGACCAGAGAAACAAGCAGAAAACAACCAGTAAACCAGTTCTTCAACCAAAATGAAGCTTAGCTAGTCCATAAAATAGTTCAATCGAATGTAACTCATCTAGTTTCAGCCCAAACTTAGAATAGCTAAATTCAATCCATCCCAAAACTAAGTGATTCAGAAACGGTTCCAGCAAAGTGAAAGCTAAGAAAATCTGAGAAAAATTTCAATGGAACGGTACTTCTCCCATTTTCAGTCGTCTTTGATTTTTTTAAATTTTTTATCTCTTCCAATCTCTGCTTTGCAAGGCAAGAATAAAATGTCTTTATAGCAAGCAAATAGGGCAGACTTCAGGTTTTCAATTTTGCCCTATGCCCCTTGTTTAATTCTCATTTTAAGTTTAAAAATCCCTTAATTATTAACTTGTTGGTCAAGCTAACCCACCACAAGTCTGAAATTTAATTAAAGACTCTCACCCAAACTTCCTAGAAGCTTCTAAATCTGTTACCAAAAGATTCCCTAATCTAGACTACCCAAATTATCCCCCACACCCCCTAAAATTACAAACCTTGCACCATGCTGCCCAAGTACCTTTGGGCCTCTACTTCTTCAAGTTTTAAATAGCTAATTGGGCTCCGTACCCTTAGCAGACCCACTTTCAAATTTAGGCAGATGAATTCCCCAAACGACATAAGAAAACAAATTGGCCCCAATTATGAATTCTAGACATGAACTCTAGAAACGAAGCAGAAATAATAAAATGAAGAAGTAAGAGAAAGAAAAAGACAATCAGCAAATAATAACATAGAAATTAATTATGTCTTAGCCTCACCTAATTAAACGACTGAAAACAAAACCTACAAATTCTAAGCCTCACTGAGATGAAGAGGAAAGGAGATACCGGCAAGATCGTTGACCCCCAAAGCGATAACACTGGTGCAAAGAACCTCGACTTTATGGTGTGAACTGTGACATCGAGCATTAGCTAGAATTTATCCAATGGCATGTGCTCTTTGTCACAGTTCTCATCATTTGTCAAGAACGGGGAGGAAACAGAGATGCTGACCCATCGGAGATTTATGACCAAGCTTAACCATCAAGCATAAACTAACCTTCAACCACTCAGCCCCTAATCAAAACAGATCGATTTCACGTATGCAACACCATGGAGAGGCTTGACTGAGCGGAGCACAAAAGAAAGAAGACAAGGAATTTCAGTCTACCTTTTATCCCTGATTTGGAGAAAGTGAGTGATTTGGGAAAGGATACAAGGGTGGATTTGGAATGAAGGTGTAACGATGGTTATGTGGTCAAGTTTTGAGGGGGTTTGGAGGTTAACCGCCATCTCCGGTGAGTTCCGGTTAGCGGTGATTGATGGTGAGAGATGAGGGTGAAGGAGGTGACACAAACAGGTCTTAGGTTTCACTGATTAAGTTTGGACATTTTTAATTAAAAAAGATGGTTCCACGGTCGTTGGATAAGATATAGGAAAGGCCAGGATTAAATTGGAATTAAACAACTCAAAATGACGTAGTATTATTACCCTACTACGTCGTTTCAAGGTCTCAAGGCTAGACTCTTGGACCGGGTCAGGAGCAATTTATGCGAAAATACTTGGGCTTGGGAGATTATAATTAAAAAAGCCCAAACTTTCAGCTTTCTTCTCCTTTTAATTCAATTCTTTTCAATTTTTCCCAAAAATCCTTTTTCTTCTTTTTCCAAAATTAGATTAACACCCAAATTAAATCCTAAAACCTAATTAACCTCCTAAAAACACTAATTAAACCCAAATAGTAATTTTCATAATTAATAAACGAACACTAACTGAAAGAAAACTACTCAAAAATAAAAAATTAAAACTAAAAGTGCAAGTTAACTATTTTTGTGATTTTCTATTTTATAAAACAATTTAATTAATTAATTAATCCTAACATGTCAAATTAAATCCTGAATGCAAATGCACATATATTTTTATATTTTTTATTAGTTAAAATAAAATAAACATGCACAGACAAATGCAAACAATTAACCGAAAATACCACGAAAATCCATAAAATTGCAAATAATGAAAAGAAATTATTTTATTTTGAAATTATGGAAGTAATTCATGTAGGGCAAAAATCACGTGCTCACAAAAAGAATTTAGGATAAAATCAAGAGATTGATAGTCCCAATTAAAGGGTTGAACCTAGAGACAGTAAAATCCGACTTGAGCATTTTATCAACTGTTTTGTTCAATAGCTATTTAGACTTGAGAAAGCCAAATCGGGAAAAATCACTCTCTTACTAAGAGGTATTGAATGAGTAATTGAGTATTGATAGCTATAATATACCCCGACCAACAAAACAAGCTTTAAAGTTTATAACCGGTAAGGCAAACATCTAGTGAAGGTCATAGTCCTAGGCCTTTTATATTATTTGAAAACAGCAACAAAAACACAAATTTTCAGTTTCTATTATTGGTATTGCAATTTTAGTTTGAAAACAACCAAATCTTAGATAGTTCAAACTAAAGGTGTCTAACGGGCCAGGTTTAACGATAAACGGACCGGCCCAGACCGATTAAAATCGGAACTGGCCCGAACGGGTACAATGGGGTCGGGTGGGGCTGGGTTAAAGGGGTAGGGGTTTGGTCCGTTCACCTATTTTCAACCGGTTACCGGACCGGTCAAACTCGGTCAACAGAAATACTGTAGAATCGGTTAAACCGGCCCAGACCAGTTAACGGCTAATTTATTTTTTTATTTTTTTAAAATTGTTGATTGGCTTATTTGGTTACCGTTGGCAACGGTCACCTGCCAAGGAGTCGTTGCCCAACGGCTGATTTGCACAATTAGCCCTTTTTGGGTCTTTTTTTAAAAAAACACCTTTTGTAATTACAAGTTTAACCCTTTGTAAAACTATAAATACCCCCCCCCCCCCCTTTCTTCTTCATTTCTTCACTTATCTCTCATTTCTCAATTCAAGTTAAAGCATTCCATGTACTTCTAGAGAGTGCTCATATGTTTGGGAACACTTTGAGGTGGTAGAAGAAAATAAAAAGGTTCACAAAGTAAAGTGCAAGAACCGTGGTCGATTCTTAAATCTTCGTCCAAAGTATGGCACAGGATGTTTAAGGAGGCATATGAAGAGTTGTCTTGAGCGTCCTCCAGAAATTGGTATTTAAGTTGATTTGAGATAATTTGTGTTATTTTAAAATTATTAGACATATTTATGCTTAATGTTTTAGTTTGTTAGATTAATTTGAAGTATTATTATGCATAAAAATTTATTTTACTCTTTTTTCGTTAATTTTCTTGTTAAATGCAAACTTCAATTTGTAATTTTGAAATAAATATAGCACTTGCAATTTATAAGTGTAATTTTCACCCATCTTCATTTTATTCTTTATATTTTTACTTTATATTAATATAACTTACAATAGTTATACAAAATAAAAATAAATAAAAAAATTTACACTAACCCGGCCCTGTGTACCCGTAACCCTTGCGGTTCATTTTTTACGCGGATGAACCCGAACCCGTTAAACCCGGTAAACCCCAACCCGTAACCGACCCGAACCCCAATCCGTATGGTTATTAATTTTTCCTACCCAGCCCGGCCCGGCCCACCCGTTTGACACCCTTAGTTCAAACTCATTCACCACAATATATACTCCTAAATCCCCTTATTATAGCTCCCTGTAAAATTTGACCCCGACTCTTAGTTAGTTATTACTTTTGCATCGACCATTTGATAACCTTGAATAGAGGTATGACTTGGACGAGATCAATTTTTGACGCCGTTGCCGGAGAGCTAAAAATAGATTTTGCTATATATTTGGTTTTGTCTGTGAATTGTCTTCTTTTCCTTCTGTGTTATTAATCTTTTTAGTGAAACAATTGTAGGTAAACAATGGCTCTCAACAACAATGATCCTCTTGGAAACATGCCTATGGGGGATGTGGATGTGGAAGATGACCAAGTTGAAGAGGTTCCTCTTGAACCTCAAGAAAATAGATGAGGCCGACTGCCTCAAGATAATGTTCCCATTCCACCCCCACCTCCAGAAAGAGAGGCTCCACACTGGGTGTTGCCGAATGAAGGATATGCAAGTGCCATAGTCATGCCCATATTAGGGCGGGCAACTTTTAAATAACAAATGTTATGCTCACATTGTTATAGAAATAGGGATTCTTCACCGGGGCTCCGAATCAAAATGCATACAAACACTTGAAGGGGTTTGTGCACACTTGTGGGGGAGTAAACAGACAAACAACTCCGAGGATGCTTTACGGTTGAGGCTATTTCCTTTCTCTCTATAGGGGAAGGCCTTGGATTGGTTAGAAAGATTGCCAAACCATTCTATCCATACATGCGATAAATTGGTGGAGAAATTTTTTTCCAAGTTCTTTTCTCCCGGGCATATGGCGACTCTTAGAGACGAGATTCGAGCATTCAAACAAGAACCCAATGGGCCTTTTCATGAGATATGGGAGAGGTATCGAACTATGGTGAAAGATGACCAAACAATGACACGACGGAGGCTATGATTCAACGAACTTTCTATAAGGGGATCAATACTACCAATCAATGCGTCGTCAACCAACTTGCCGGTCGAAATTTCATATAAGGATGGCAATGGGGCAGGGCAGGGCGGGTGCGGCAAAAACCACAAAAATTTCAACCTGCCCGGCCCCGCCCTGCACTGCTTAAAAAGAAATAATTGATTAAGTGGAGTTGAAAATTCTCCAAACGAATTTACTTGTAGTGAATGTGAATTGATTACAAAACAAACAATCTGTTTATCGTAAAAATGGTGATAACAATTAAATTTAATTTAGTGGTTCTAAAAATATGTGATCTATTTTTATGCTAGTTGTTAGACAGTCGATACTATGCGAAAGACTTAGAAACAAAATAAGAGCTTAAGAATGAGGTATTAATCAAACTGAATCGTTGTTAATAGGGGTCTCGAGCTTGCCTATTCGAGGGCCTCGGGGTCGAGTCTGAAGCTCGGCTGGGAGCTATCGAAGGCAGTCGATGGGGAATAACATTTATAAATGAATCAAAGGCGGCTCTTTATAGCCAATAATAAGCAATAAATGATGAAAAATAAATAAAACACAATAAATACGAGCAATAAATGAAGTAATAAGATCAAGAGAATATATTAGAGAGTAGAGAGAATGTTCTTGTGTATTTAGTATGGAGCAACAAAACCTTACAAAATGACAAGGTTCCCCTTTATATAGGAGGAGAAATCCCAACATAGTACAAATATATTAATTACAAAGATATGGGCTGGTACAACCATTTAATGCTTTGATTCGCTTTTCCGACTAGACCACTAGACTTAGCCAGCTATATGTACGTGCCTTGGGAACTTCACCCTGATCTGACGATACTATTAATTTCAGTGCCTCGAGGCCGGTCATTACTCATACTGTCTCGAAATGGAACTGTCGAGAATTCTCGGAGTCAATTATTGGAGTCCCTCGAGATGCCATGAAATCGAACCATCGATTTCCACTGTATACACAATCTTTTATTAGTTTTGTTAACAAATTTTGATCTCTTCAAAGGCATTTTATAAAAATATTGCTCATTTCCTTGCAATGCTTCAGTTATCCAACCTAGAATGTGTCGAAATAAAAGGAAAATTCCTTTCTTTTTTAATAGAATAATGTTCTAAGTATCAATAAAAATAGAAATTTCAACGAGAAGAATAATTAAAAAGAGAATTCACAAGGAAAAATTAGTAATTGGGAAACTCCCAAATTATTTCCTATTACTAATACGATATCTTGACTTATGTAATATCGTTTTGGTGAAACCTGTGTAAATTGGTTAATTATAAATCAAAATTGTATTTGTGCTAGTGAAGAAGAATGTGAAATTGTAGTTGAAATGATTGCTTTGTTTCAAAAAAGATAAAATTCAAAGGTTCCCCTCATTAAACCCGTAACTCGTCCCGCCCCGCTTTAAAAAATTTAAAAATTATCTTAACCCACCCGTCCCATACCTGCATAAGAGAAAACCCGTCCCGCACTGCACCTCCCCCCCCCCCCCCCCCCCCCCCCCCCCCCCCCCCCCCCCCTTCTCTCAATTACTGTGGATCAAACAGCAGTAGATGGACTTTGGTATTGAAGTTGGTTGCATTCCTATTTTCTGTGATAACACTAGTTCCATTAGTATGACTAAGAACCTAGTTCATCATAAGATAACTAAGCACATAGATGTTAGGCACCATATTTTGAGGGACAACTATGAGAAACGACTGATTACTACAGAATTTTGTGCTATTGATAAACAGATTGCTGACATATTTACAAAAACAATGGGTAGAGAAAGATTTGAAAGGAATAGGTTAGAAATAGGGATGATTAAGATCACCTAACGAAACCAGTTCAGAATGCACAATTAAAAAAACGAGAATTTTGTTTTGGTTAGGAAATCTGGAATGTATGTCACTATCTAGATTAATCTTTTCTCAGTCTCATACTGTAAATAGTATACTCATGTGCCATGTATTGATATGACTCACTGATCTCTAACAAAATTTCTTCTATTTTAGCAAATTGAGGCGTGATCAAGAGGATTCTCAGTGAAGAACCTAGTTCATTAGTACTGGTTCATCTGAATAACAAGGTATGTTTTCTACACTCTGTACAATTAGAAATATTAATATTTAATTCATGAGCAGAGTCCTACCTATGTTCAAAAACTTCAATAACCTATCCTTTTGAGTTAAAACCAGTTCCGTTTCAATTAGACTCCTCACCGTATTAAAATGCCTAGATTATAGGGAAGATTAACCGCATTTTCAACCTGAAATTTCAGAGTGATTGGACTTCTAATTGACTACAAAAATTTGCCGTTGGACATTAATTAACCTTCTCCCTTTAAAATCCATCATCATCATCACTGCCACCCACATAATTCTCAAAACCGTCAAAAAACATTTATGTTCTCTACTCTTCTCTCGTCTAACACTCTAAATTTTCTCCCTGAAATAACAAAGATGACCAACCCCCTAGATAACCCTAGCACACCTCCACCACCTACTCCTTCCGATTCCTACACTACTCCTCAACCCAGCACAACCCCCCAACTTAGGAAAAGGCGAGTGAAGATGCTTGCTCGCAAAATTGTGGCTACAGGTGCGCTTTCAAAGAAACTAAATGCAAAATTAAAGGCTAGTCAATCCCAAGATTCTGAAAATTCTGATGATTCTTTCAAATTTGTGAGTGAGGGGGAAGGAACTGGGTCTTCTAATTTTGAGCAGGCAACATCTTTGCAAAATCCCCCTTCTGAGGTACGTTCTGTTCTAGTTGAGAATTTGGAGAATCATTTTGTTTTGGTTGGGTCTATTGTGAATGTGGAAACTCTTGAGTTAAGAAGGAGAGGAGGTAAAAATAAAAGAGAAAAAGAAAAAGAGANCCCCCCCCCCCCCCCCCCCCGCACTCGCTCCGCCCATTGCCGTCCCTAATTTCATGACATCGCCATATGTGGGAGCTTGTGAGATTCTAGATAAAATGGTTGATACTTCATCGGCATGGTAAAGTAAAGCAAATATTCCTCAAGGTGATCCAAATGTGATTAACTTGCATAAAGAATTTCATGATCATGGGCAAGCAATTATTGAGTTTACCACCACAATGAATCAACTAGCCAAGGCTCAAATTTAACAAGTGAAAGGTCCTAAGAAAGTCAATGCAATGTAGGGAGTTAGTATGATGGTAAACAAGAGAAGGCAAAAGGTCCTCAGGTGCAAAAGTGTGTGGAAAATTTTGTGCAAGATGATAGTGAGTTTGATCAAGATGAATCTTACAATGAACAAGAGTCGGAAGTACAATATGTGAATAACTTCCAAGGGCAAAGAAACCACTCACAAGGCCTAAATCAACAACAATGGTGACCTCAAGGAAATCAAGGTAATTGGAATTCAAACAACCAAGGTAAATGGAATGGTGGTAATAACCAAGGGAATTGGAACAATCAAAACAATCAAGGAAATTGGAACGGTCAAAATAACCAAGGCAATTGGAGTTGCAATACTCAAAGATATTGGGAGACAACCACCAAAGAGGGTGGAACAATAACCAAAAGGATCGGGGTCGGGTTTTCAAAGGCCCCCGATGTATCAACAACCGAGCAACCCAACTTCTTATCATTCCCAAGGTCCGAGTTCTTCCAACAATGAGCTAGAACAAATTGAGAGCATGTTCAAACAAATGATCGAGGAGAATGATGACTCCGATGCTCAACTAGCCTCTCACAACACTTTAATTCGTAATTTGGAAGTTCAATTGGGGCAAATCTCACAAGATTTAAACACTCGTCCTGAGGGGGAACTACCAAGTGACACGGAGGTGAACCCAAAGGGTGGGAATAACACAGGAAATGCCATGGCCATTACTACAAGGAGTGAAAAAAGTGGGGATGCAACCATCTCAAGTCAAAGGAAAATTGTGGATGATGAGCAAGTGGTACAAGAAGATGACATCTCGAACAATGAGGTGCAAGAAAATGATGAAGTGAGGATTGATATTGATGACAATGTGTATGAGACTCATGAGAAAGGCCCGTCTAGGGAGCACATTGTTGACATACCGGAACCGGTAGTGCCGAAGGCTAAGGCACCAATGCCTAGGCCTCCTCCCCCATATCCTCAAAGGCATGCCAAGAAAAATGGTGAGAACGAATTCAAAAAGTTTATTGACATGATGAAGAGTCTATCTATCAATGTTCCATTGGTTGAGGCCTTAGAGCAAATGCCCGGTTATGCAAAGTTCATGAAGAATTTGGTGATAAAGAAGTGGTCGATGAATTGTGAAACTATAAAGATGACTCATCAAGTGAGTGCAATTGTGTACTCAATGGCTCCTAAATTGGAAGATCCCTGCACTTTCACAATCCCTTGTACTATTAGGAGTGCCGACTTTGCTAAAACTCTTTGTGATCTTGGGGCAAGTATCAATTTGATGCCCTGTTCTATTTTCAAGACTTTGGAAATTAAGCAACCACAGACCCACATCTATGAGATTACAAATGGCGGATCGTACCATGAAGAGACCGTTGGGTATAATTGATGATGTGTTAGTTCATGTTGATAAATTTATTATCCCGACGGATTTTGTTATTCTTGATTGTCAGGCTAACTATGAGGTGTCAATCATTCTTGGGAGACATTTCCTTGCTATGGGGAAGGCTCTAGTTGATGTTGAAGCCAGAGAACTTACTTTCTGCGTTGGTGATAAGAAAGTGATTTTCCATGTGTGCAAGTCTATGAGGCAACCCAATAGCAATAAGGTGTGCTCTTTCATGGACTTGGTGACCAATGTGATTATTGATGGAACAAGTGCCATGCTGAATGTTGATGATACTTTGGAGGCTGTCTTACTCAATTGTGATGATGAAGAAATGGAAGGTGACGTGGAATGTGTGAACACTTTGAAAGGAATGGGGTCATACACTTATGAGCCCTGCAAATTGTCCTTGGATCTTGAGAATAGAACCACTCCTCCAACGAAGCCTTCAATTGAGGAGCCTCCCATTTTGGAGTTGAAGCCATTGACACCTTCGATATGAATTTCTTGGACCTTTTTCTACTTTACTGGTTATTTTTTCCTCTTGTTTGACTAATGTGCAGGTAGATTCCACTTTGGCGGTGCTATAAAAGAGAAAGAAGGCTAGTGTATGGACTTTGGCAGATATTCGGGGGATAAGCCCCATATTTTCCATGCACAAGATCAACTTGGAGGAAGGTGACAAACCATCTATTGAACATCAAATGAGACTCAATAAATCCATGCAAGAGGTTGTCAAAAAGGAGGTAGTCAAGTGGTTGGATGTCGAGGTTGTGTACCCCATTTTCAATAGTTCGTGGACTTCTCCGATTCACTATGTCCCAAAGAAAGGGGGCATGATGGTGGTCTACAATGACAATAATGAGTTGAATCCTCTAAGAACGGTGACCGGGTGGAGAGTGTGTATGGATTATCGCAAGCTCAACAAAGTCACAAGGAAGGATCATTTCTTACTTCCCTTTCTATATCAAATGCTTGATATATTTTCCGGCCATGCTTTCTATTGTTTCCTTGATGGGTATCCGGCTACAATCAAATTTTTATTGCTCCGGAGCATCAAGAGAAAGCTACTTTCACATGTCCTTATGGTACTTTCTCATTCTCGCGGATGTCATTTGGGTTGTGTAATGCACCGGTGACTTTTCAAAGGTGTATGATGGATGTTTTCATGGACATGGTAGAGGATTTTCTTGAAGTCTTCATGGATGACTTTTTGGTGCTCGGGAATTCTTTTGATGGTTGTCTACCAAACTTAGATAAAGTGTTGGCAAGATATGAAGAAATAAATTTGGTACTCAATTGGGAGAAGCGTCATTTCATCTTTGAGTAAGGTATCGTCCTTGGTCACAAGATCTCAAAGAATGGCATTAAAGTCGATAAGGCAAAGATTGAGGTGATTTCTAAACTTCCACCCCAACTTCAGTAAAAGACGTGCGGAGTTTCTTAGACCACACGGAATTTTACCCACGGTTTATCAAGGATTTCTCTAAAATGATAAACTCATTGTGCAAGCTTTTGGATAAATGTGCCAAATTTCATTTCAATGATGATTGCATGAGAGACTTGAGTTACTAAAGCTCAAGTTAACCACCACTCCTATTATCACCTCTCCAAATTGGAGAGTTCCTTTTGATCTTATGTGTGATGCGGGTGATGTAGCAGTGGGGGATGTTTTGGGGCAACACATCGACAAGATCTTTAATCCGGTATATTATACAAGCAAGACCATGAATAGTGCCCAAGTCAACTTCACCATTACGGACAAAGAGCTTCTTTCCATTGTGTTTTCTATTGAAAAGTTTCACCCATACTTGATGGGTTCAAAAGTGATTGTTCATACGGATCATGCGACACTCCGTTATCTCATGAGAAAGAAAGATTCTAAAGCATGTTTGATGAGATGGGTACTTTTGTTGCAAGAGTTTGATATTGATATGCAAGATCGAAATGGAAGTGAATACCAAGTAGCGGACACTTATCTCGTTTGCAGGAGGAGGGGAGGCCACATGATGGCCTTGAAATCAATGAGTCCTTCCCCGATGAGAAACTCTTAGCTATTTCAATGAAAGAGGTTCCATGGTTCGCGGATCTAGCTAACTACCTTGTGAGTGGTATCATTCCGGTTGAGTTCTCTTCAAACCAAAGGAAAAAGCTCAAAAAGGATTATCAAGACTACTATTGGAATGAATCGTGCCTCTTTCAGATTTGTACGGATGGAGTGATTAGAAGATGTGTACTAGAGGAGGAGCAAAGTTAAATTCTTGGGTTTTGTCACTCTTCGCCGTATAGTGGAGCAAGAACGACGGACAAAGTGTTAATTTACGATTTTTATCGGCCCATTCTCTACAAGGATGCAACTAAGCTTGTCAAGCTTTGTGATGAATGTCAAAAGGCCGGTGGAATCTCAAAGAAAAATGAAGTGACCCTCACCACCATCTTGGAGATTGACATTTTTGATGTGTGGGGTTTTGACTTCATGGGTCCATTCGTAAGTTCTTGTAGAAATACCTACATCTTGATCGCGACTGATTATGTGTCCAAATGGGTTGAGGTCATTGCTTTGCCTAACAATGAACTGAGAAGTGTGGTGGCGTTCTTGAAAGAGAACATCGTTACAAGATTCGATACTCTATGGGCTATCATAAGTGATGGGAGATCCCATTTTTGCAACAAAGCCTTCGATACCTTACTCTTCAAGTATGGTGTTACTCATAAAGTCACGACCCCCTATCATCCTCAAGCAAGTGGTCAAGTGAAAGTCTCCAACTGAGAGATAAAGAGTATTTTGTCCAAAATAGTGAATGCCAGCCGAATAGACTGGTCAAAGAAACTCAATAATGCTTTATGGGCTTATAGGATGACTTACAAAATACTGATTAGAATGTCTCCATAGCGGTTGGTGTTCGGGAAAGCTTGCCATCTTCTGGTGGAACTTGAGCACAAAGCCATGTGGGTGTTGAAGAAGTTGAATCTTGAGTGGGATGTCGCCGCCAACTTAAGGGTGGCACAATTAGATGAACTAGACGGGTTCTGGTACCATGCATATATAATATCTTCCTTATACAAGGGGAATATGAAGTACCTCCATGACAAGTACATTCTGAACAAGGAGTTTAAAGAAGGAGATCTTGTGTTGTTGTTCAATTCTCGATTACGGATGTTTCCGGGAAAGTTGAAGTCTAAATGGAGTGGCCAATTTGAGGTTGTGAGTGTGAGGCCCTTTGGAGAATTGGACTTGAAGAACAAAAATGATAAAGTGTTTAGAGTCAATCGTCACCGGGTGAAGCATTATCTGGGAAAAGTTGATGATGGCCACGTCGTAGTGGTTCTTTATTTCAAGTGATGATGGTAATCTGTGTCGTTGCACGATGTTAAATCAGGCGCTTCTTAGGAGGCAACCCATGTGTCTTTTTCTTTTTCTTCTTCTTTAGATAGGCCTCATTTTATACTAATTGGTTTTGATGTGTGTTGTAGGAATGAGTGTGCCTCGCAGAGACTGTGCTAAAAAAAATTGGCTGAGTATAAAAAAAGTGTGGGCCGCACATTTATTGTGCAAAACAAACTAATTTGAGTGCCACAACAAAAAGATATCTACGGCCGCACAATTCTTGAACGGACCGCACAATCGGATGATAAAAGTGCACACTCTCTGAAGTTTGCATGTAATAGAAAGGGCCAAAGTGCGGTCGCACAAGGAAATGTGCGGTCCGCACCAAAATCTATGGCCGCACTCAAAATTGTGCGGACCGTAGACCTTCAAAAGGAAAGTGTCCATCACGTAACAGAGTGTGGACCGCACATGAAATTGTGCGGCCACACTCGACTCTTGAACCTTAGGTCATCTCGATATGTATAAATAGAGCTGTTACTTCTACATTGAAAACTTTACATTCTTTGAAATTTAGAACAAAGGCAAAAATAGTGCACTCATATGTTTCACGCACATATCATTCAATTCATCATCTTGATTCTTCCTTATCATCACTTCATTACCGGTATGTTCAATTCATCTTTAACATTTTTTTATTTTCTTAATTTTGTTCGTAATTAGTTTAGTTCTTTTTAGGCCTAACGTCAAATTCATCATCATGTGAGTTATAATTGGTGTTGGGTAACTTCTTATTTTCTCTGTGGGGGATGGTTACTTGGTTTATCATGATTACTTGCAATTACCTTGTCAAATTTGTGTTCAAAATTAGTAACCCTAAGATCTGCCCGTTCTGAGCACGCGATTTTTGCCCTACATTAATTACTCCCATAAAATATTAGAAAATAATTTTTTTTCCAATTTTTGCAATTTTATTGGATTTTTCGTGGAATTTTATTAATTATTTGCATTATTGGGCATATTTAATCTCCGTTAAAAATCAAAAAATACCAAACAAACCATGCATTGTATTTAGATTTTTGTTCACATTTTAGGAATAATTAATTAATTGCTTTATTAAAAATAAAAATTACAAAAATGGCTCACTTTTACATTCTTAGCTTTTAAATTTTGAATTATTAACTTTTTCTCTTTAATTTAGGATAAATTAATTTGTATAAATATTATAGTTAGATAATTAGCTTAATTTTACAATGTGAATTGATTTAGGAATTTAATTTAGATTTTTAATTAACAAAAAAAAAAATTGGAAAAAAGCTGGTTTTAAATTGAATTGGGCCAAACCACTTTAAAAGCCCAAAATTTTCTCCTTAAACATCCCAAACCGAGTCGACCCGACCCAACCCAACACCTAAACCCTATTCTTCTANTCCGCAATACCCCATACAAGGGCCCCCCCCCCCCACGTCTTCATCTTCTTCGACTCCCAAGAACACCTCTGGTCCAAGACAAAAACCAGATCATTTCCCTCTTTTGTAACACTAACAGCCATGTAGCCTTCATCACCTTCAACAAAGATAGGAGACCCACCCCCCTGATCTACAGTCTTTATAGAAGAAACAACAAAAATTCCATAGCTTCCTCGGAAGCGAAAACCCCTGAACGCTAACACCCCAAACAACACCACTAAGTCGTCTTCTTCTTCATCACCTTCGTCAGCCAAAAACCAGTCGACCACCAAGCTCGCCGGAAATCTGGCAAAATCCTCCATTCCCTCTCAGTTCCGACGCTGAATACACACACATACAAGAGATAGAAACGGGCAGAACAAAAGCAAAATATATAACAAAAAGTGAATTTTGGAGATAAATTTCGGACTTTGTTTAGACTTTTAGATTGGTTTGAAATCTCAGAAAAACCAGAAAATATGTATTGCGTCTCCTGCTTCTCCCCATCGATTTCGAACAGTTGGTTTTCAAATGGAGTTCAATTACAATGAGTTTGCCATTCGAGTCGTCGAGGTCGAGTTTCCCGGCGTGGTCTTTGGTTAGCGGGTTTGTTCGGGCTGCGTCGTTGGAGGTTCTTTAGAGTTTTTTTTTGGAAATGGCTGAGCTCTTTGTTATCTTTTTCACCTGAATATAAGAAATACCAAGAAGTCTGATTTGTATCTTATTTTTCTTTGGTTCCTTTCTATCGCTCTTGCTTGATTTATTACTCAAAAATTAGTGCATGGTATGAGTTACACTTGCCTTGACAGTTTTGTTCTTGGAGTTTATTTGGATTGAAAGAACAGAGATGAGGTCAAAGTTCCTTCCTATATTTGGTCCTGGGAAGGGAAAACAAAGGATTGGACGACATGACAGTAATCCTCTTAATACGTGTATTAAAATGGAAAAGGATCGTACTTGTTTTGATTAATATTAGAACTTATCGAGCTATGGTGTCGCCCCAATTTCGTGTGGGAAATATTCGGCTTCTATAGATATGCAACTGTCCTAATTTCGTGTGGGAAATATTCAGCTCAGATCCGGGGAAACAGTTTGGTTTTGAGCTTTCCAGTAACGATTCGAGATTCCATCCATTTTCACGTCTTGTCCGTGGTTCATTACATCTCGAGTTCAAAGTAGTGAAACAACCAATTGTTCGACTATATTAAGGTTCAACTCTTTCTTCCTCTGTTCATTTTGTGCAAGTTTGGTATTAATTATTTGTTTGGAGACATGATCCCTTTGATTCTATAATTGATCTATGTGGTTTTTGAATTTGCTCGCTTGGTTATCTGCCCGTGTTTATTTGAATTGTTTATAGCTGAACATGATTTTGTCACAATATAGAAATTGGGTTGCTATTCATCTATTGAACTACGTCAAATTAATTTCTTAAAACACGGGGGTGCATTTCATGTGACTCGACTTTAATTTCTAACAAGGTTAAATAAAATGTGTCGTGACTCACGGGTGCATTTCATATAGAGTGGATCGCGATATGTTTTAAATAACCTTGAATTTTCCTTAAATAAACAAAAGCGGTTCTAAATTTAAGATTGCACATAGGTTTAAAATGTTTTAAAATTAGATAATTATGCCAGTAATAACAGTTGAGCGACCGTGCTAGAACCAAGAAACTCGGGAATGCCTAACACCTTCTCCCGGGTTAACAGAATTCCTTACTCGAATTTCTGGTTCGCGGACTGTAATACAGAGTCAATCTTTTCCACGATTCGGGACTTGAACCGGTGACTTGTGACACCATTAAACTATCCCAAGTGGAAACACTGAATCTCTTAATAAACAATCCTGTTTTAATTGTCCTTTAATTGAAAAAAACTCCCTTTATTATACCCCTTTCCGGGGGTGTAGGAAATAGGAGGTGTGACAGCTTTGGCGACTCTGCTGGGGAAAAGAACCCAGAACTTTTGGTTCAGGGTTCAAAATTCGATCTCAGTTAAATTGTTATATTTGGCTTTATCTGATTTTGATACATGTTTCGGCTTAATGTGCTAAATGCTTTACCGCTTTGATATTTGGTGAATTGTATATATAAACTGCTACGAAATCCTTCCTCTCTCTGAGTCTTCTACATCATGGAAAAAGGTGCACTTCGTGTGACTTCTCTTCTGTTTAGAGTCTTTTCCAATTTAGAACGAGGTTCAGAAAAGTTGCTAAGCCGGCGGAGCTACTGTATCCCCGGTACGCTGCCCCCCTCCGGACCGAGTTGTCCGCTCGGATAAGCCAGGTCTAGAACAATAAACCCAAGTTTTAAACCTAGAACAACAAAACCTCATGTCGGATCCCTAGTAGGAACACTTGTTTGCGTCATGTGCATTTGACTTAGGGGACTCAACACAGGTGTTGGGTCCGTCTAGGACAGGTGTACCAAAAATAACAGACCATCTTGATGCATCCTATGTGCTACATGTTGCATTTATTCAAGGGTAAAAGGTTCATTTGGCGGACCAAGGATAGGTGAGGGCAAATGAAAAAAATGAATGAAAAAAGAAAAAAGAAAAAAAAAAGAGCTTGAAAATTCAAAAAAAAAATAGATTTTGCACTTTTTCATCATTTTTCAGAAAATTAGAAAAAAAGGAGAAAAAGAAAATCCAAAAAGATTTTGCATGTTTCATCCTTTTTCAAGAAAAGCACAAAATATGTTTTCTCTAAATTAGTTGTTTTTTTCTCGATCATATCCAATCTGCCCGAACTACGCGAATCTTATTCTAGTCTCTTAGGGCGGGATACGTAGGCAACCCACATAGGGTCCGGTCTTCCTAGTAAATCTTAGGTTCTTGGCTTTATGGGGTCTTAGCCAAATTTTGCACTTCTAGCCACCTTTCGGCTAAATAAGTCATTTTGCAAAAATAATCGCAACCATGTCTTGCTTGTGTCTAATAGGGAGTGTTATTGTCTCACCTAGTATTAGTTTGAGTTTTTTTTTTCATACAGGTGTGGATCTACTTACCGAAGTTTGAGCTGACAGATAACCCAGGACCACTGCATTCAGCAGTTGCTTAAGGAGATATTTTTTTTATGTCGGCTTTTACTTTCTTGTTTTGTATAGTAATGTCGAGTTTTTTTATTACTATTGTATTTTGCATCTGAAAAATGTGTTGTAATTCAAAAATCCAAAAAAATAGATGTTACAACAACAACAACAACAACCCAGTATAATCCCACTTAGTGGGGTCTGGGGAGGGTAGTGTGTACGTAGACCTTACCCCTACCCTAAGGTAGAGAGGTTGTTTCCAAATAGACCCCGGCATCCTTCCCTCTAAGAACTTTCCACCCTGCTCTTGGGAAGACTCGAACTCACAACCTCTCGGTTGGAAGTGGGGGTTGCTTACCATCCAAAAAAAGAGATGTTGCATTTTATATTTTCGTCATAAGTTTTATTTAGAAATATAAATTCTAGAAATAGATAAAAAAGCAACCCCCACTTCCAACCGAGAGGTTGTGAGTTCGAGTCTCCCCAAGAGCAAAAGGTGGGAAGTTCTTGGAGGGAAGGATGCCGGGGGTCTATTTGGAAACAGCCTCTCTACCCCAGGGTAGGGGTAAGGTCTGCGTACACACTACCCTCCCCAGACCCCACTAAGTGGGATTATACTAGGTTATTGTTGTTGTTGTTGTTGTTTCGAAACCTGGCATCATGATATCAAATGAAAATTCAAAATATTTTTCTTTGTTTATTGTTAAGATTTTCTCCCTACCAAAAAAAAATCAAAAAATATTTTTCTTGTAGGTTTTCCTTAATAATTTCTCATATGGTATTCGTTTCAAAAGAAGAAAAAAGAGAAGAAAAATATTTTCTCCTTAAGCTTGAGTTGTAGAACATTAAATCTAGAAAATTCAAAAAAAAGAAAAGGAATTTGCTTCTTTTATTTCTTTTTTTCATCAGAATAGTTTTTAAGATAATAAAAAAAAGAATGTTAGTTTGTTTTCTTTATTTTTGATCTTCCCGAACTACGCAAAGATCTTATTTATGTGACGTCATGATACGTAGGTAACCTACATAGGGTTCGATCAAATCATTTTTCTATTATTAAAAGAAAAAGAAAAAGAAAAGAAAAGAGAAAAAAAGGAAAAAGAGAAAAAAGGAAAGAAAAGATGGTGAAATTATGGGAGATGAGAAATGAGAAGGAAGAAAAACAGCTATAATCAGAAAGAAAATGAGCGAGCTAAGAAGTGCGAGGAAAGAAAAGAAAAGAGAAGGTTCAAATGGACAAATTGGGATGATGCCAAGTGACCTTATGACCCTCAAAGTCATTCTAGAACCATTAATTGTTGCTAGGTGCATTGCATTAAATGTGATATTTTTAGCTGTTAAATGCTATAACGCTAACATGATGACTTCATTTTGTTCTCCTCATTATAGCAGAAGGGTGGTTGGTTTGTGGTTCTTAAGGTAACTCGTCCATATAACACAAGGTCAAAGGGCAAGGTAGCCATGGCTAGCAAAAACTTGGGCACAAGAGTTGTTGACTCGTCAAGGGAGTTTGTGGAGTCGGATTCTAAATTGAAAGAGGAGGTCCAAAGGGTGAAGCAGCAGATAGCAAAAATGTATCAGTCTTGGATCAGGGGGCATCCTCCCCCTTCATTCCCCACTAACTACACTGAATACCCTGCAACTATCCCACCACTATCACAAGTCAAGATTCCCACTGCTGCTGATATCTCCCCACAACCTTTTCACACTCTACCCGCTGAAACCAATTCATATACTGCTCCTTTGGCCACTCATGCTCTAGCAGTTCCTCCACCAGCTATTTTTCCTCGATCCTCTAACGTGACTGTGTACCAAGTCCCTGATGCCCAACACTATGCTCCAAAACCAACTTTCAAAGTCTCGGATCCATACTCTCAGGCTCCTCATTTTGAGGCTCCTGGTGAAATTGAAAAACCTGGTAAGACAGTGGAGCAAGATGAGATATCTAGGAAGGTGAAAATCTTAGAGCAGTCTTTAAGAAACATATAAGGGATAGGGAGCCAGATGAGCGTGGCATACAAAGACGTATGCTTGTTTCCTGACGTCCAACTGCCTGTTGGGTTTAAGGTGTCAAAGTTTGATTTGTATGACGGGCACGGAGATCCCATGGCCCATTTGAGAGGTTACTGCAGCAAGATGAGAGGCGCTGGTGGGAAAGACAAATTATTGATGGCGTATTTCAGTCAGATTCTGAGTGGGGCAGCTCTGGAGAGGTACACCCGCCAAGATGCTAACAGGTGGTACACGTGGGACGATATGGCTCAGGCCTTTGCCAAGAACTTTCAGTATAATATAGAAATTGTCCTAGATCGCAGGTCCCTTGCCAAGATGGAAAAGCAGCCTAATGAAAGCTTTAAGGAATACGGGCTCAGATGGAGAGAGCAAGCTGCCAGAGTCAATCCTCCAATGGAAGAAAATGAGATGGTCGACTACTTTATTCAAGCTCAAGAACCAACTTACTTTGGGAATTTGATCACGGATGTTGGTAGGCCTTTCAATGATGTGGTAAAAATGGGAGAAATGGTGGAAGATGGGCTGAAGTATAGCAAGATCATGAGTTATTCTGCTTTAAAAGCCATAATAGAAGCAATTCAGAGTGACGCAAGAAGCTCGCTAGGTCAGAAGGAACACGATGATGTTGCCATGGCTGTTTCAGAGTGTCACACCTCCTTTTTCCGAAGAATAACGGCCTTTACTACACCCCGGGAAGAGACATAGTAATAAAGGAGTTTTTCCATTTTAAGGACAATCGAAATGGGATTCGTTTTTATTTAAGAATCAGAGTCGCCACTCGGAAAATTTATGGTGTCCCAAGTCACCGGTTTGAATCCCGAATCGGGGAAAGGGTTTGACTCTGTATTACAGTCGCGAACCAGAAATCCGGGTAAGGAACTCTGTTAACCCGGGAGAAGGTGTTAGGCATTCCCGAGTTCCGTGGTTCTAGCACGGTCGCTCAACTGCTATATTTGACTAAAACTTGATTTTAATACATATTATCCTATTTGTGCATTTTTTTTAGAATTAATTACCGCTTTTGTTAAATTTTTTTTTTTAAAGAAAATGAATGTCGTTTAAGAATATGTTTTCGGATCACGTCACATGAAATGCACTTGGATTTTCAACACATTCTCATTCAACGTTTTTGGATTTGGATTTGGATTGCATGAAATGCACATCCTTATTTAAGAAGGTAATTTAAAATCGCGTCTAAAGAGACTAACGTGTCATTTACTTTTGGGAAGGCCGTGAAATTAGCTAAATGGCCCGTCCCGAGTTTTAAGTATTTTTAGTAATTGATTAATGAGGCCCCGCAATTGTATATTTGATTTGGCGAGGCTCATCTCATTTTATTATTTAAAGGTCAAACTAAAGTAACTAAGTTTTCTATTTTTTGTCTCTAAGGGTTAATTAGTTCATGAATACAAACTCAAATCTCAAATTCAGATCCAAATTCAAACAAAAGGATAAAATCTTTTAGCTTGAACCCGCTACCTAATTCAAAACTTGATTTCATATTGATGAATTAATTTCTATTGTTCCTAATGTATTTTTTATCACAAACGTTGTTCAAAATATTTTTTGGGCCTTAAATTTTCAAATAAACTGCAGTATTCTTTTGGGCCTGTTAGAATTTTAACAATGCAAACAAATAATGGCCACTCATAAACTGAATCCATGAACATGAACCAATTTCTAATTGTACACAAACTGATAGTTAATTCATGGCCTAGATGTTCAATATTACTTAAACAGCCTTAATTTTTAGCCAAGCAGTTCTACAATTCACGTTAAAGTCATTTAAGATGAAAAAAGGTATTTTTGAATTTAACACGCTTTTGTTCAGAACTCTATCACACTTAATTTGAAAATCAATCAAATTCTAACAATTTATAACTCTAATATTCCAATGACAGTAATTTCCAGTAATGGAATTGCACAAATATGATTTATTATATGTGATTTTCGCGCTCTGTTGATATAGAAAAACAACTCTTGTATAAGAATTTTATAGACTATTACAATAACTAAACTAATATTGAAGCGTAATTCCAGCACTTGTTAAAACTAATATTAAACTGATATACTATTAAACAACTGACTTACATAATTCACTAACAACTAATTCTAATAGTCCAAAGTCCAAATTAATTACAATATTCGACTTTAGCAATGTAAAATTAACTTCCTGCAAATCTCTTATTCAGAATCTACAAAGGCTAACACTGATGTTTGTCAAAAGTATAAAACCAAAATTTAAGCTCATAAAAGTTCTAGTTATACAGTCCTTCAGTGTATTAACACAATTGAAACAAAATTTCTAACATATTAACTAATCAATCAACACTAGCTTTTTATTTACAGGGATAACAATTCAGAAGGTAGATGCAAGCTCGAATTTCATTGCACAGGCTTCAAAATGAACCAGTCATACAACTTCAAACTGCAGTAAAATAATACCTGGAATTTCAGAATTAAGAAGAAGAAGAAGGATCAATTAATCAGTAGGACGAGCAAAAAGCAGTATCAATCAACAATTTTCAGCCAGTAACAGGACGAGGTTAAAATGCAATCACAGCTTCAATACACCAGAATCAGACCACAGCAAATGACAGAAACCAGTAGAACAGACACTTGAATGATTTCAATGCAAATTCATCAGTACTCCAATTACCAGAACTAAAGAGAATTGAGATATATCCTTCAAATTGAACTAAAAAATCAATGAAACAGTAGTGTTTTAGGGTTTTTCTACTGATTTCTAATATTTTTTGAGCTTTTGGGATTTTGAATTGTGAAATTTAGATCTAAAGAAGCCGAAATTATGTGGGAGAGGTTTCAGATTTTTTTTCAACTTCTAAAACTTATTAAAGGCAGGCTTATGAAGCCTATTTATAGAGTATTAAGGGAGGGAGATTTGAATTTTTGATTTACATTATCAGTCCCTCCCTTTATTTCAATTTAATCCCTTATTTTTCGTTAACTGATCAGTTTTATCCCATTTATTTGTACAAAATTTCCCCTTTTCCCCATCTAGAAGGTTCTATTTTATTGCTTTTACCCTTTTACCCCCACCTCTAAGTGATTTTTACAGCATTACCCTTTTATTATGTCTGAAATGTCCTTAATCCCTTAGGTATTTTACAATTAAACCATTTAGTATTCCCAACTTTGCCCCTATCTCCTTAGGATTATTACTAATGAACCAAATGACATTCCCCAAATTAACCCTGATTTCCTATCTCTATTACTTCTTACCCGTATTGCCCTTTAACCCCAAATTTAACTATTAACTATAACCAACTAACTATCAGAATTAATCTGAATTTAACAAATAACTGGCTACTAATCGAATTTAAAACAGTTATAACGAATCTCGCTAACTACTTATCAATTAACATCATTAATATAAAATCAGTTACTGAAATCATACTACTAATGATCAAAACCTAAATTGCTATCAACTAATTTACAAGTAAACAAAAACTAATCATGACAAAATCAGTATCCAATTTATAGCCTAAGTATTATTAACAAGAATCAGTTACTGGGCATTTTCTTTTTCTTTTCCTTTTTGTATATACTTTTTATTGTATTATTCTTGTATTATTATTTTTTGTATTTTATTTTCCTTTTGTATTTCTGTATTTTCTTTTTTCTTTTATATTTTGTATTTATTTTTCTGATTGTATTTCTATTTTTTGGTAATTTCAATTATAGTGCAAAAATGTTATTTTTCTTTTGATTTTTCTTTAAAATGAATTAATACTAAATTTATAAAATTAAATCCCCTAATGTATATGTATATTTTTTTATTTTTTATATTTATTTTTAATATAAATTAAAATGCAACAATTAACACCAATTTCAATGAAAATCCACAAAAATGGTAAAATAAATTATTTTATTTGAATCTTTTTGGAATAAAATTGCTTAGGGCAAAAATCACGTGCTCACACAGAGTCACGACATGGACCAAAGGATCTGCCTCACAAATATACCCAGCCTCAACTCCAACCCCAAACCTATCCCCGAGCTCCACATAATCCACCTCAGTATTATCCTCTGAACAATGTCCGGTCATATGTCTAACCACCAGGTCACTCCCTATGGCGAGCGCCAGCACCGCATAATGCATTTTTTCCTTCACTATATTTTTGAGCACCCAACAACCCAAGAAAACATGAGGAAAGGAAGAGAACACAGGCAAAGAAATAGTTTCACGCCAATTGGGGAGTCCTATACAAGCTTATTTGAAAAGTTAAAGCATTCTGGCCTGATTGAGCAACTCCTCGGCTATACTCCAGACCCATATGCAAAAGGCATTTATCCTACTATACGATGCATGTACCACTCTAATGTCCAAGCGCATAGCATTGAATATTGTCGTTCTTTGAAAAGGGAAATAGAAAGAATGATTCAAGGAGGGGTAATTGTGGTTAATGACAGTGACATGGAGCACGTGAATCCTCTTGGGAACTTGTTAACTGAAGTTGATGATATTGAAGTTGGTAATGGCCTTGGAAATATTGATGCAGAACTCAGTGGCTAAGATGTTGAGTTTGAGGATTGGAAAGATGCTCTTTTCTTGGTTAGTCGGGGAGGAGTTTTGGTGGTTCATTTTGTTGTCATTTCTCTTGTTCGGGTTATTTCAGGGTTGTAATCCGGATATTGTCTTATGATTCAAACCCTTCTATCCTTTTATTTTGTCTAGTTCCTTTAGTTGCAGTATCTCATTTAGTGTTATCTAGGTTTGTTTTAGGGTTGTACCCCAATTTATTTTGCTTGTTTTGTTGTTCAAGCCCTTTCACCGTTTGTCTAATGCAATTCTCTATCTTCTGCTATTTCTAGTCATTTTTGTTTAGTTCTCTTCTCCTTTTATAGTTCTTTTCATGTTGACTCTAGTGACATGACATGCATGCATAATTCTTGGCCCAGTTTTAAAAGTCAGTTTAGTTGTGAAGCAATGAAACAATGTTGAAGATGTAGGGACATTTGAGGGAAATAAGTAAAGGCATTTTGAGATCACTTCAAGCCCGAATTGTGTGAAACTGGGGCAGATAGAACATAAAGAATCCATAAAGGAAAGTTTTACCAAATTGATAAGGAGAGTGAGAGTGTTGTCCAATAGTGCTTTGTATTCAACAAATGAATAAGGCAAATGTGTGGCTATGGTTATCAAGTCTGGCACAACCAAAGGATGATACGAATGTTTTCTATGGTTGTTTAACTGTATTGTTTGTACTTGGCATGTTTTGAAGGTTGGAATGACGAAGGCATTTTGTTCTGCTATCTAAATACTGGATCCTTTGTTACCCCTTTGAGCCTTATTTATTTTCTTTCATACCACCTCTTTCGGAATTGGTAGCAAGGATCAGAAGTACAAGCATGAAAGATAAGTAAAGAAAAAAAAAGAAGAAAAAGAAAAAAAAAAGGAAAAAGAGAAAAGAAGAGGAAAAAATGACAAAACAACAAAAGATAAAATGAAGAAAGAAAAGAAGAGAAGAGAAAGAGGAAGAAAAGGAAGGGAAAATCACAACAACAAAGTAATTTCTATGACATGAAATACGTTCGACCTGATTCCTTTTAAGGATACGTAGGCAGCCTCACGGTTCGGTCTCACCAAAATAAAAATCCAAAAGTCCCCAAGAAAGAAACTGGGGCAGAAGTTGTGGTTGTTGTAGGAAACTTGATTCTGAAAGTTGTAATTCTGAACCCCATTTGAACTGCTTCGAGCCTTTGATACCCTTTTTTCTAACCCTATCCAAAAGACACGCTACAGTCCAAAGGAAGACCTTCTTATCAGTCTTCGAGAGATGCCAAGTCGAGCAAGTAGAGGTGATTCATGTCAGGGGCAACACTCCAGTCCAAACAAGGGAAATGAAAAATGAAAGAGTCTTATTGATAAAAGCCCTCACGGGTACCGCAAGGCGATGAAAGCTGAGAGAAGTCAAAAATGAGAGAGTCTAATTGGTGAAAACCTTCACGGGCACTATAAGGTGACGGTGAGTTGAGAGAAAGACCAAAATGAGAGACGCTTGATGGTGAAAACCCTACGGGCACTACAAGTCGAATAAAGATTGAGAGTCACATGGGAAATCACCAGACGAAGATTGCAAAAGATGACTAACGACAGAGCAGCGAAGCCCAGTTTCACAGTTTGGGGGTAATAGGAGCTGAACATCAGATTTGCTTAACAGAATAGGCCACAGGTGCATGTCAAGGTCATTAGAGTCGGTATCCACATCCGATATGTTTCTACTTTGTAGTTTTCTTGTTAGGAATCATATCTTTCCATTATCCTTCTACTCTGTTCCTTTTGTCTTGTTTATTTCCTCCTCTTGAGTCTGTTTGGTCAAAACAAGTGAGAAATGACTTCAAAATCTTCCACCAGCTTTCCAATTGCATAAGACAAGATCTGGCTAGCACATCAAAATGGCATAAGTCAGGAAAGAACAGCAAGCGCACTGAGTTGGTAACAATCGACATATTTTGGGATCCTTGTGAAATACAAAGGTATGGTACATATCAATTCATGAACAATGCAATAGATGAGGGGTTAGGGTTAACAGATCAAAGGTATTTCCTGTGATAGGATTGACGAACAAGATTTTCCAAGCAGAAATCGAAGTTATCATGGCAAATGAGGGGGCCGTAGACCTCAAAGACAAGGCCAGTGGCTTAGAAAGAACAACATACACAATGAGGGGGTGACAAGTGTCATGCCTTGGGGTTCATGTGAGACACAAAGGTTGGTAAATGTCAGTTCAGGAGCAATACAACAAGTAGAAGGTATGGGGTTTGAACGGAGAAGAGGTATATTCTGTGTTAAGGGCGACAAAGGAAGTGGTTAGTTAAGGAACGAGCAAGGTTGTCGAATGGAAATCAAAATGAAGGAGCAACAGACCTCAAGGCCGAGGCCAATGGTTAAGTCAAGAAAGAACAGCATATACATGGAGTGGGGGCAATGCACATGCTTTGGGATTCATGCGAAACACAAAGGTTGGGGAGGCGCCAATTCATGCAATGCAACAAATAGAGGATATTGGGTTTGAACGGAGAAGAGGTATTTTTTGTGATAAGGGTGACAAAGAAAGTGGTTAGCCAATAAACAAGCAAGGCCTTTGAGTGGAAGTCAGTCATCATGGGAAGTTGAAGGAGAAATCTCCCTCAGAATTCAAGGCCACAAACCAACCACCACATTTTAAACTGACAAGATTTTTCTTTGATTTAAACAGGGGCAAAAAATTTCGTTTGTTTTGGAGAAACTCTCCGTAGGGGAAAGAGCAAGCACCAAAACAGGTTTGACCATAAACTCTGAGGACCCTCCTGGAAAATGGGACTTAGTTTAAATTTCAAAACAATCATGAGTAGCATAATTTAGCATAAATGTACCCTAAAGGAATATAAGATGGTTTCAAAGTTTGCATGTTTAAAATAGGATTCAATTAGAAGTTTTCAGGACCCTCCTGGATAATAGAACGTAGTTTTAAGATCTGCTTAGATAACAAGATATAGTGGAAGCCATACCTTCAGTAGATATAGCTTAGGTTAAAACTGTCTTTTAACTAGAAGTTGCCAGGACCCTCCTGGATACTGGGGATTAGTTTAAGACCTTTTCGACAACAAATGTAGTGGGAGTAATATCTTTAGAAGATATAACTTAGGTTCGTAATTGTTAGGAGTTGTCAGGACCTCCCTAGATAATAGGACTTAGCTTTCAAATTCTTAGTAATATTTGGTAGAATAATTCAGTTTTAACACTCACCCATGTGCCCAGCCACCAAACAGGGGCAAGAGATTGTCTTTGTTGTATTGTTGAAATCAGGAGCCCACCTGGAGAACAGAGGAATACATTTCAAGTTTTAGCAATCAGAAGCCCGCCTGGAGAACAGAGGAATACATTTCAAATTTTAGCAATCAGGAGCCCGCCTGGAGACAAGAGGAATACATTTAAGTTTTAGCAGTCAAGAGCCTGCCTGGAGAACAGTGGAATACATTTCAAGTTTTAGCAGTCAGGAGCCCGCCTAGAGAACAGAGGAATACATTTCAAATTTTAGCAGTCAGGAGCCTGCCTGAAGAACAGAGGTATTAAAATTCAAGTTTTAGTTTTCAAATTCTTAATAATATCTGGTAATATGATGCCCAGCCACCAAAGTGGGGCAAGAGATTTGAGCCCACCTGGAGAACAGAGGAATACATTTCAAGTTTTAGCAATCAAGAGCCCGCCTGGAGAACAGGGGAATACATTTCAAGTTTTAGCAATCAGGAGCCCGCCTGGAGAAAAGAGGAATACATTTCAAGTTTTAGCAATCAGGATCCTGCCTGGATAACAGAGGTATACATTTCAAATTTTAGCAGTTAGAAGCCCGCCTGGAGAACAGAGGTATACATTTCAAGTTTTAGCAGTCAGGAGCCCGCCTGGAGAACAGAGGTATACATTTCAAGTTTTAGCAGTCAGGAGCCCGCCTGGAGAACAGAGGTATACATTTCAAGTTTTAGCAGTCAGGAGCTCGCCTAGAGAGCAGGGAATGCATTCAAGTTCAGTGGTCAAGCATCACCCGGGGAAAGGAAAGCATCTCAAAGTGTAGTTAGCAGTCAGGCAGCCACATGGAGAAAGGGAAAAACATCTCAGATCACAATTCAAGTCAGCAACAAAAGAGGCTTGCGGAAAGAATGCGAGTCAACGATCCGAGACGACCAACGGAAGTTGGTCACAATCCAAAATAATAAAATAAGAGGAGAAACAAAAAGAAGGCAAAAGTGAATCCAAATGCGGAAATAGAGAAAGATATGAATTGCTTAAGGCATGATTGGAGTTACAAGCGTGGTGTGGTGTTCGGGTTTGGTCTGAAAAGCTGAGGAAGAATGAATTAGCACCTGCAACTAGCAAGCATCAAGGTTCAGATCCAAAGTCTGCATGAAGAACCATTCAAGACTCAAGATCAAGCTTCAGAAGACTTATAGATAGGAATCTTGTAACTCGTAGTTGACAGGCTTAGCTAGTCTTTTTCATCTATTTATTTTTGATGTAATAATAGGGCTACGGACCGGAACCTTGGCGGAACGGCACCTCGACTGGCTCTCCGCCTCGGCATACTCCATCATCTCACTCACTTCTGAACTACACTGACCCGATTCCTTTACAGCCAAGGATATGTAGGCAACCTCGGAAGTAAGGTTCGGTCAAATCTTACAAAAATGCTTCCCACGGAGTATTCAAACGGGTAAAAATTGCTCATATCCGCTCACTTTATCTTTGCACAAAAACTCTTCGTATTTCCGAGCAAAGAGGGGCAGCTGTGAGCATGTGAGTTTTTTCCTATATGAATTACTCCCATAAAATATTAGAAAATAATTTGTTTTCTAATTTTTGCAATTTTATAGGATTTTTCATAGAATTTTATTAATTATTTGCATTATTGGGCATGTTTAATTTCCATTAAAAATCAAAAAATACCAAACATACCATGCATTGTATTTAGATTTTTGTTCACATTTTAGGATTAATTAATTAATTGCTTTATTAAAAATAAAAGTCACAAAAATGGCTCACTTTTACATTCTTAGCTTTTAAATTTTGAATTATTAACTTGTTCTCTTTAATTTAGGATAAATTAATTTGTATAAATATTATAGTTAGATAATTAACTTAATTTTACAATGTGAATTGATTTGGAAATTTAATTTAGGTTTTTAATTAACAAAAAAAGAAAAAAAATGGGAAAAACTAGTTTTAAATTGAATTGGGCCAAACTACTTTAAAAACCCAAAAAATTTTCCTTACCCAACCTAAACCAGGTCGATCCAACCCAACCCAACACCTAAACCTTATTCTTATAATATAATAAAACCTAGGACCTAAATTAAACCTAAAGACTGAAAAAGAGGAAGCATCCGCAATACCCCATACAAGGGCCCCCCCCCCCCACGTCTTCATCTTCTTCGACTCCCAAGAACACCTCTGGTCCAAGACAAAAACCAGATCATTTCCCTCTTTTGTAACACTAACAGCCATGTAGCCTTCATCACCTTCAACAAAGATAGGAGACCCACCCCCCTGATCTACGGTCTTTATAGAAGAAACAACAAAAATTCCATAGCTTCCTCGGAAGTGAAAACCCCTGAACGCTAACACCCCAAACAACACCACTAAGCCGTCTTCTTCTTCATCACCTTCGTCAGCCAAAAACCATTCGACCACCAAGCTCGCCGGAAATCTGGCTAAATCCTCCATTCCCTCTCAGTTCCGACGTTGAATACACACACATACAAGAGATAGAAACGAGCAGAACAAAAGCAAACTATATAACAAAAAGTGAATTTTGGAGATAAATTTCAAACTTTGTTTAGACTTTTAGATTGGTTTGAAATCTCAGAAAAACCAGAAAATATGTCTTGCGTCTCCTGCTTCTCCCCATCGATTTCGAACAGTTTGTTTTCAAATGGAGTTCAATTACAATGGGTTTGCCATTCGAGTCGTCGGGGTCGAGTTTCTCGGCGTGGTCTTTGGTTAGCGGGTTTGTTCGGGCTGCGTCGTTGGAGGTTCTTTAGAGTTTTTTTTTTGGAAATGGCTGAGCTCTTTATTATCTTTTTCACCTGAATATAAGAAATACCAAGAAGTCTTATTTGCATCTTATTTTTCTTTGTTCCTTTCTCTCGCTCTTGCTTGATTTATTACTCGAAAATTAGTGCATGATATGAGTTACACTTGCCTTGGCAGTTTTGTTCTTGGAGTTTATTTGGATTGAAAGAACAGAGATGAGGTCAAAGTTCCTTCCTATGTTCGGTCTTGGGAAGGGAAAACAAAGGATTGGATGACATGACAGTAATCCTCTTAATACGTGTATTAAAATGGAAAAGGATCGTACTTGTTTTGATTAATATTAGAACTTAACGAGCTTTGGTGTCGCCCCAATTTCGTATGGAAAATATTCAGCCTCTGTAGATATGTAACTGTCCCAATTTCGTGTGGGAAATATTCAGCTTAGATCTGGGGAAACATTTTGGTTTCGAGCTTTCGGGTGACGATTCGATATTCCTTCCATTTTCAAGTCTCGTCCGTGGTTCATTACATCTCGAGTTCAAAGTAGTGAAACGACCAATTGTTAGGCTATATTAAGGTTCAAGTCTTTCATCCTCTATTCATTTTGTGCAAGTTTGGTATTAATTATTTGTTTGGAGACATGATCCCTTTGATTCTGTAATTGATCTATGTGGTTTTTGAATTTGCTCGCTTGGTTATCTGCCCGTGTTTATTTGAATTGGTTATAGATGAACATGATTTTGTCACAATATAGAAATTGGGTTGCTATTCATCTATTGAACTAAGTCAAATTAATTTCTTAAAACCCGGGGGTGCATTTCATGTGACCCGGCTCTAATTTCCAACAAGGTTAAATAGAATGTGTCGTGACTCACGGGTGCATTTCATGTAGCGTGGCTCGCAATATATTTTAAATAACCTTGAATTTTCCTTAAATAAATAAATGCGGTTCTAAATTTAAGATTGCACATAGGTTTAAAATATTTTAAAATCAGATAATTATGCCAGTAATAACAGTTGAGCGACCGTTCTAGAACCATGGAACTCGGAAATGCCTAATACCTTCTCCCGGATTAACAGAATTCCTTACTCGGATTTCTGGTTTGCAGAATGTAATACATAGTCAATATTTTCCTCGATTTGGAATTTTAACCGGTGACTTGGGACACCATTAAACTACACCAAGTGGCGACTCTGAATCTCTTAATAAACAATCCTGTTTCGACTGTCCTTTAATTGGAAAAAACTCCCTTTATTACACCCCTTTCCGGGGGTGTAGAAAAAGGAGGTGTGACACCGTTTTGTGTTTGAATTGTGTGGTCGCACAAGAAATTGTATGGTTCGTAGATGGATAGTTTAGGGCATTTTGTGTGAATTGATTGTGCAGACTGCACTGGAAATTTTGCGGTCCGCAGAAATTGAACCACAGCTGTAGACATATATATTTTACAAGCTGAATTATGCGGCCGCATTCAAAATTGTACAAACTGCACTTCAATTGTGCGGTCACTCTTGAAATTATGTGGATAGTAGAATCACCACTGCGGCCGCACTTCAAAATTGTGCGGCCCGCACAAACCCATCTGCGGTCGCACCCAAAAACCCAAAAATGTGCGGATCGCACTACCCCCATCTTGCATACTATTTTATCTGCAACTTCTGATACTTCAAATTTGAATTATAACTGATCCATGTTGCTATGTATTGCAGACAATGGTTAGATCTCAGGGACAAGGTGATATATCCAAAGGGAGGTGTGAACCCTCCCGAGGCCGAGGCAGGGGTACCATACCACTCTCAGTGCAAAGGGTCATAGAAAAGAAGACAACAGCCAAAGAGCCCCGGAGCCTGCTGAGTCCAGCTCATATGTCCCGTCTAGAGAAGCATTAGAGGGCAATTTAGTGCAAGAACAACCCGATGCACAATCACAGCCAAGGCAGCGCTAGCGAAGATTCCAGCTCAGAAATGAGCCTTTCACCTCAACTAGCACTTAAGAGGGTTCAACATTGAGACTTACTAGTGGTCAAATAAATTAACTACAGTAGATAATAAACAAGTATGAGGCATGGTAAATAATCAATGTAAGAAAATATAGGTACGTGATATGATCCTCCTCAGAACGATAAACATTAGCTCCCAATTATCTTACACCTCTTCAACGGGAGAATATATATATATATATATATATATAATGGTCCCCACCAGATAGGCCGCACAAATCAAATCGAGAAAACTTACCGATATGTTGGCTTGTTGTAAAATATTATACACAATTCTACCAAGGCGAATGGTCCTGTAATGACCCGGCTGGTTGTTTTGAGGGTTAGAGCCCCGATCCCATATTAAGTTCTTTCCCGTATCTATTTCTGCTATTTTGACTTGCTTGGAGGTTTTGTTTTGGTTTTTGAAGTGTTTTGGGACATGTAGTCCCTAAATGGGAGCTTAAGTATTAAGATTTGGATTATAGTCAGAACAGTGTGAAGACGGCTCCGGAATGGAGTTATATATGGATTTCTTTAGCTCCGTTGGGTGTTTTTGGGCTTAGGGGCATATCGAGATAGTGTTTTTAAGCTTCGTAGCTCATTTAGGCTTGAAGGGCGAAAGTCAAATTTTTGGAGTTTTGGACCGGTAGTGGAATTTTTTATATCAGGGTTAGAATCCAATCTCAGAAATTGGAGTGCGTCCGTAGTGTTGAATATGACTTGTGTGCAAAATTTGGGGACAACCGAACGTGGTTTGGTTGGTTTCGGCATCGGTTGTCGTATTTGGAAGTTTCAAGTTCATTAGGTTTGGATTGGAGGATGAATTGTGTTTTAGCGTTATTTTATGTTCTTTGAGGGCTAGACTAAGTTCCTATGGTGTTTTAGGATTACTTGGTATGTTTGGTTGAAGTCCCGGGGCGTCGGGTGTGTTTCGGATGCTCAACGGGTTGAAAATTGGACTTAGGCCATTACTGAAGATTTTCTAATGCTGGTGTAGTCGCATCTGCGGAGAGGCCACTGTAGGTGTGAGCCCCTAGAAGCGAGACTTGGAGCTCAGAAGCAAAATTTGGTAGCCCAGGCCGGGATCGCAGGTGCGAGATTATTTCCACATATGTGATGCCCGCAGATGTGAGGGAGGAACCGCAGATGTGGTGAAGGACCACAGGAGCGGGCGTGCAGGTGCGGCCCATTGCTCGCAGAAGCGGGACTTGAGGACTTAAGTGAATTCCGCACCTGCGATGGAATTCCCGTAGGAAGAAGGGTCTGCAGGTGCAGTTTGACAGGCAGAAAAAGAGCAAAATCGAGGGTTTGAGTTCATTATCCATTTTTGGACCTTGGGAGCACGGAAATTGGCGATTCTTTGAGGAATTTTCAGAGAGAACTTTGGGGTAACGATTCCTTACTCGGTTTTGGCTATATTTCATTAATCTATTATTTTTTTCTTCATTTAATGTAGGATTTTGAGTGAGAAAGTTGGGGAAATGGGGGAAAAGTTCCCCAATCAAATTTTTGAGTTTTGAGTGGGATTTAGACCTCGAATTGGATAATTTTGGTAAGAATGAACTTGTGAGTGAATGGGTGTTTATATTTGGTAACTTTTACCCGAATTTGAGATGTGGGTCCGGGGAGGCTTTTTGGGAGTTTTTCAATTTTCTTGCCTTAGCTTTGATTTCATTAGCTAGTTTAGTTGCTTGTAGCTATATTTACGTTATATAATTGATTTGGCTAGATTTGGTCCATCCTGAGACAGATATTTGTGGAATGAGCATTATTATGGATTGATTTGAGTTTGGTTCAAGGTAATGGTTTACCTAACCTTGTGGGCGGGGGAGGGGGAACTGCCCTTAGGATTTAGTACATGGTTTATATATAAGCACCGTGTACGTGAGGTGATGAGTGATAACTAGGGAATATGATGCATTTTACACTCCTTCATGCTCAAGTTTTGATTAGAAATGTGTACAAAATAGTCTCAAAAGGCTCACAAGTTGTGCTTCATTGCATGTTTGATCAACAAGGTGTCAAAGATCGGCTCAAAAAGGAGTTGAACTTGCACAAGTACCAAGACAAGACAAAGCTCAGGCAAAACAGGGCCAGTGCGGCCACACACCATTCTGTACGGTCCGCATAAGTGAGGTTCAGTGAGGCTGCTATTCAGGCAAAAAGGCAATGCGGTCGTACGGGGTTTTGTGCGATCCGCACTAGGATCAATGTGACCGAACTCGATTTGGTGCGATCCACAGAGAAAAGGTTCAGAGAGTTGCCAAGTCCAAGTTTGAAGCCCAATGCGGTCCGCAATCCATTTCATGTGGACCGCACTAGAAATCACCGCGGTCGCACTCAATTCTGTGCGGTCCGCATTGCCCAAGTTCAGAGAGCTGTTTATTCAAGTTCAGAGACCTAGTGCGGCCGCACGTGATTTTGTGCAATCCGCACTAACCCCTTAAGGGTATTTTTGTCCAGATTTGTCAGCTTAGTATTAATAGCTTCTTTTCCCATTTTTAGGTCATCAGATAGTTTCTACTGAAGGTTGCGCTCGTGACTTCGAATATTTTAGTTGTTTTAAGTAATTTTAGTTGTATTTCAACATTGAATCTTCAAGTTTAATTTAGCAATTAATTAATTTTTGTTTTTCTTCATCTATTTCTTTGTTTTCTTCTCTAATTATGAGTAGCTAGACCCATAAGCTAGGGTTGTGGCTCAACCCTAGTATGGGTAATTGATGGGTCTTGTGTTTTAGGGTTTGATTGACTGTGGGTGTTTGATATTTGGACTAATTTCATGTTTAATTGCTGAATTAGTGTTTGCAAACGCTAGTTTGTGTTTAGTTGACTTTGGATCTTCTTGAGAAAGAGAGCCTAAGTCTCTGAAATTGGTCCAACAAGGAATTGGGGCGTACTCAAGAGATTGATCTCCCTAATTATAAGGTTAAACCTAGATATAGTAATACCCAAGTTGAACCCTGATTGCTTATGCAAATTTGCATACCCAATTGGTCTTGAGAAAGTCAATTCGAGCAAAATCACTCGAACTACCGAGAGGTATAGAGTGAGTAGAATCGAGCAACAGGTATATCATACTCCCCAAATGTGACAATCTAGATTTAGACTCAAGAATCCATCAATTGACCACCTAGACGGAAGTCACTAGCCTAGTGCCTTTTAGTCATTTGAACAACTTGCAATAGTTTAACCTTAGCTTAGTTTAGTTTAATTGAGCATTGTAGTTTTATAAAATTAGAATCATAATCAAAACCAAAAATGTGTAGAAGTGCAATTAAGAGAAAATACACAACTCCGCTTTAGATAGACACCCGACTCCAATATCTAGCTCCCTGTGGAAATCGATCCCGACCTTAATCGGGTAAAAGCTTCTTCGATCTCTCTCGCTACTCAATAGTAGTGCAGGGTTGGCTTCGATCACTTTTTGGTGCCGTTGCCGGGGAGCTAATGGTTTTGGCTATCTATCTAAATAATTTTGTGTTTTGTTATTCTTTCCTTCTTTGTTACTAATTTGTGTGAGTCACAACTTCAGGTACAAAATGGCATTAAATGCTAATGACCCTCTTGGAAACGTGATTGCGAGGGAGGAAGTTGATGATAATGGAGAGGATGAGGTGCCTCTTGTACCTCCAGAACAACGAAGAGGCCGCTAGGCCAATGTTAATGAAAATATTCCAGACCCTCCTCCACCACCTCCAAGAGCGGTTCCTCGAGTGCTCCCAAACCAAGGCTATGCAAGTGCAATTGTCCCATCCCGGATCCGGGCAGGCAATTTCCAAATTACTAATGTGATGTTGACATTGCTGGAGCAGTGTGGATACTTCACAGGCGCTACCTCTCAAAATACTTACAAACATCTTAAGGGGTTCGTGGATACCTGTTGGGGGAACAAGCAAACTAATGTGTCGGAGGATGCACTCCGGTTGAGACTCTTCCCATTTTCACTTAGAGGGAAGGCACTAGATTGGCTTGAGTGACTTCCTAACCATTCCATTACTACTTGAGATGAGTTGGAGGACAAGTTCATTGCAAAGTTCTTCTCACCGGGACATATGGCAGCATTACGGGATGAGATCTTAGCTTTCAAGCAGGAGCCCACTGAACCATTGCATGAGATTTGGGAGAGATATAGAACCATGGTGAAGGAATGCCTCAACAATCATATGATGGAGAATATGATGCAACAAACTTTCTACCGGGGCATCAAAACGACAAATCAATGCATAGTGAATCAACTTGTTGGGGGGTAATTTCATGAAACTGACATATGATGAAACTTGTGTCATTCTTGATGAGATGGCTAACACGTCCTCTACTTGGCAAAGTAGAGCCAATGTGCCCCAGGGTGACACCACAGTCACTCATTTGCACAAAGAATTACATGATCATGGGCAGGCGATAGCTGAGTTGACAACAACTATGAACCAACTAGCAAAGGCACATTTACAACAAGTTCAAAATCCTCGCCAAGTAAATGCTATCGAGGGTGTTAACATGCTAGTGAACCAAAAAAGACAAAGAGGTTAACAGAACCAAGGGAATACAAATCAATTTGACAATGATGGTAGTGGATTTCAAGATGATGGATATGATGGGCAAAATGAAGAAGTACAATATGTGAATAATTATCAAGGCCAAAGAGGAAATTCTTCCAACCAACAGCAACAATAGAGATCCCAAGGCAATTGGGGTAATCAATAACAAGGCAACAACAATTGGAAAAATCACCAACATGGGAACAACAATTGGGGAAACAATAATCAAAATCCAAATTGGGACAATCAAAACAACAATCGGAGTAATCAAGGAAATTGGGGCAACAACAACAACCAGGGTGGATAGAACAATAACCAGGGAAATTAAGGGAAAGGTTTTCAAAGGTCCCCAATGTACCAACAACCGAGTAATCCACCACCTTTTCCATCCCAGGGTCATAGTTATTCCAGCAATGATATGGGTAGAATTGAAATGATGTTCAAACAAATGATGAAGAAGAATGCGGATTCAGATGCTCAGTTATCTTCTCACAATACTTCCATTAGAAATTTGGAGGTGCAGCTAAGCCAAATCTCTCAGTCTTTGAATACATGCCCTAAGGGTACTCTACTAAGTGATACGGTAATGAACCCAAAGGGTGGGAATAATCATATTATGAAGGTAATTACTAGGAGTGGACGAGGCGTTGATGTAAATGCCTCCAAACAAAAGCAAGTTTTGGGTGATGAAGTTGAGTTGCAAGAAGATGAAGTTCCTTTGGTGGTCGAGAATGTGGTTGATGAAAATATAAACGAAGAAGTAAGGATCCATATTCAAGATGCCGAGTGGAAACGCAAGATACCGTGAACCCATCTAACACGTAATAGACATTCCGGACCCGGTTGTGCCAAAAGCCAAGGCACATTTGCCCAGGCCACCTCCACTTTATCCTCAAAGGCCAGCCAAGCAGAAAAATGAGAATCAGTTCAGAAAGTTCATTGACATGATGAATAGCTTATCCATCAATGTGACTTTGGTGGAGGATTTGGAGAAAATGCCTGGCTATGCTAAATTCATGAAAGATTTGGTGACAAAAAAAGATCCATGGACTGTGAAACTATCAAGATAACCCACCAAGTTAGTGCTATAGTTCATTCAATAGCTCTGAAGTTGGAGGATCCCGGTGCTTTCACTATCCCTTATACTATTGGAAGTGCAGACTTTGCTAAAGCTTTATGTGATTTAGGGGTAAGCAACAACTTGATGCCCTACTCAGTTTTTAGGACTTTGGGTATTGGGCTACCGAGGCTGACTTCCATGAGATTGCAAATGGCAGATAGATCAATGAAGTGACCATTGGGTATTGTTGATGATTTACTTGTCCAGTTGGACAAATTTATCTTGCCAGCTGATTTTATAATCTTGGATTGTGAGGTAAACTATGAAGTCCCGGCCATATTGGGGAGACCTTTCCTTGCTATGGGGAAGGCTCTAGTTGATGTGGAAGCAGTGGAACTCACTTTTCGGGTAGGTGAAGAAAAGGTAGTCTTTCATGTGTGCAAGTCAATGAAGCTTCCCAATTGTACCAAAGTGTGCTCATTTGTGGATATTGTCACGGCTGTGATAATTGAGGATACTAGTGCAATGATCAATGTAGAAGACCCTCTGGAGGCTGTATTGTTAAATCTTGATGTCAATGATGATGAGGGCCAAGTGGAGTGTGTGAATGCTTTACATGGAATGGGCTCTTATTCTTATGAGCCTAGGAAACTCTCCTTGGATCTTAAAATAGAAAGACTCCTCCAATAAAGACTTCAATTGAGGAACCTCCTGGTGTTGGAGTTGAAGCCATTGCCTCCATACCTCAGGTATGAATTCTTAGGCCCTAGTTGAACCTTACTAGTTATTATTTCCTCTTGTCTTACTAACATGCAGGTAGATGCCACATTGGCGGTGCTCAAAAAAGTGGAAGAAGGCAATTGGATAGACTTTAGCTGATACTTGGGGAATAAGCCCCGCATTCTGTATGCACAAGATTATTCTTGAAAATGATGCAAAACCCTCCTTGGAACATCAAAGGAGGTTGAAGGCAATGCAAGAAGTTGTCAAAAATAAGGTGATCAAGTGGTTAGATGCGGGGGTTGTGTACCCTATCTCTGACAGCTCGTGGACTTCACCGGTGCAGTGTGTGCCGAAGAAGGGTGGTATGACTGTGGTGACCAATGATAACAATGAACTAATTCCTACCCAGACAGTTACCCGATGGAGGGTGTGCGTGGACTACCGTAAGCTGAACAAGGTGACCCGCAAGGATCACTTCCCATTGCCTTTCCTTGACCAGATGTTTGATCGTCTTGCTGGGCGTGCCTTATATTATTTCTTGGACGAATATTCTGGGTACAACCAAATCTTAATCGCTTCGGAGGATCATGAGAAGACCAAATTTACTTGTCCATATGGTACCTTTGCTTTTTCTCAGATGCCTTTCGGTTTGTGTAATACACCAGCGACATTCCAACGGTGTATGATGGCCATTTTCACCAACACTTTAGTGTGGTGGGTGATTCATTTGATGAATGTTTAAAAAATTTGGATAGAGTGTTGGCCCATTGTGAAGACACCAATCTTGTACTCTATTGGGAAAAATGTCACTTAATGGTTGAGGAGGGCATAGTATTGGGTCATAAAATTTCAAAGCATGGCATAGAAGTTGACAAAGACAAAATATAGGTAATTTCAAGGCTTCCTCCCCCCACTTCTATCAAGAGTGTTAGGAGTTTTCTTGGGCACGCGGGGTTCTACCGGAGATTTATAAAAGATTTTTTGAAGGTAGTGAACCCTTTGTGCAAGCTACTAGAAAAGGATTCCAAGTTCATGTTCGATGAGGGATGTATGAAAGCATTTGAACTTCTCAAGCTTAAGTTGACCACCACCCCTATCATTACCGCACCAAATTGGAGTTTGTCTTTCGTGCTCATGTGCGATGCAAGTGATGTTGTGGTTGGGACAGTTTTGGGTCAAAATATTTCATCCGTTGTACTACGCGAGCAATACAATGAATGAGGCTCAAAGGAACTACGTTGTTGGCTATAGTGTTTGCAATGTAAAAGTTTCGGCCGTATCGTATGGGAGCCAAGGTCATGGTGCACACTGATCATGCAGCCCTTAGATACTTGATGATAAAGAAAGACTCCAAAGCTAGGTTGATGCGATGAGCCTTGTTACTTCAAGAGTTTGATTTAGAAATAGTGGACCGGAAAGGTAGTGAAAACTAAGTGGCGGACCATTTGTCCCGCTTGGAGGAGGAAGGAAGGACATGTGATGCCCTAGAGATCAATGTTGCATATCCCAATGAGCAACTACTTTCTGTGTTAATGAGTGATATGTCGTGGTTTGCGGATATTGCTAATTACATTGTGACTGGCATCATCCTATGTGATCTCTCTTCTAACCAAAGGAAGAAGCTCAAACGGGATAGTTTGGATTTTTATTGGGATGAGTTGTATTTGTTCAAGGTTTGCACGGATGGTGTGATCCGAATGTGTGTCCCAGAGAAAGAGTAATTGAGTATCTTGGAGGCTTGTCATTCCTCTCCCTATGGTGGCCATCATGGTGGTGCGAGGACTGCTTCCAAAGTTCTTAGTTGTAGGTTTTATTGGCCAACTTTGTACAAAGATGCAAGTGATCTTGTAAAGAGGTGTGACAAATGTCAAAGAGCGGGTGGAATTTTGAAGAAAGATGAGATGCCTCTCACTACCATTCTTGAGATTGATATATTTGATGTATGGGGCATTAATTTTATGGGCCCATTCGTTAGCTCGTGTGGGAACACCTACATTCTAGTGGTAGTTGACTATGTTTCAAAATGGGTCGAGGCCGTTGCTTTGCCCAACAATAAAGTTAGGAGCGTGGTAGCATTTCTCAAAAAGAGCATTTTTACAAGGTTTGGCACTCCTCGTGCAATCATAAGTGATGGGGGTCGTATTTTTGCAATAGAACTTTTGACACCTTGCTTGCAAAATATGGTGTCAACCACAAAGTGTCTACTCCTTATCATCCGCAGGCGAGTGGCCAAGTTGAAGTCTCAAACAGGGAAATCAAGAATATTCTGTCTAAAACGGTCAATGCAAATAGGATCGATTGGTCTAAGAAGTTGGATAATGCTCTATGGGCGTATAGGACTGCTTACAAGACTCTGATTGGTATGTCTCCATATCGGTTGGTGTTTGGGAAAGCTTTCCATTTACCGGTAGAGTTAGAGCATAAGGCTATGTGGGCCTTGAGGAAGTTGAACCTTGATTGGGATGTAGCTGCTAATCTTCGGGTGGAGCAACTCAATGAACTTGATGAATTTAGATTCCATGCCTACTCCAATTCGTCCCTGTACAAGGATAAAATGAAATACTTTCACGACATATATACTCGGGCCAAGGAGTTCAAGGTGGGGGATTTAGTGCTCTTATTCAACTCTTGGCTACGTTTGTTCCCGGGAAAGCTCAAGTTAAAATTGAGCGGATCATTTGAAGTGGTGTGTGTGACCCTGTTTGTTGCTCTTGATTTAAAAAACAAAAGTGGGGAAGTTTTTAGAGTGAATGGGCATAGGGTCAAGCACTACTTAGGAAAAATCAATGATAGCCATGTGGTGGCACTTCTTCATATCAAATGATTTGATGGTAACTTGCGTCGTGCCGTGACATTAAATCAAGAGATTCTTGGACTAACTGGTTGTGAGATGTTACAGGATAGTGTTGATGCAGTGCAGGACATAGTGGAAAAATTGTTCAAGTCTCTGAAGTTTTCAATGCGGACGCACTACATTTAGTGTGGACCGCACTGATGAAGGATGAAAATACCAACTCTCTGAAGTTTGCCACTGCAACCGTGTCACACCTCCATTTTTCACACACCACCCTAAAGGATGGTGTATAAGGGAATTTTTTCAATTTAAGTGACATTATTCGAAATGGGATTATTTATTCATTTTTGTTCAGAGTCGCCATTTGGGATAGTTTATTTGGTGTCCCAAGTCACTGGTTTATTTTAAATCCCAAATTGAGGAAATTTTGACTTTCCTTTTTGAAGTTTGCGAACCAAAAATTCTGAATAAGGAATTCTGTTAACCCGAGGGAAGGTGTTAGGCACCCCCGGATTATTTGGTTCTAGCACAGTTGCTCAACTGTTATAAATGGCCAATTATCTAATTTTAATATATGTTCTAACCTATGGTGCAATTTTAAACTTTAACTGCTTTATTTCATTATATTTTAACGAAAATTGCAATGTTATTTAAAACGTGTCTTGAACTGCGTCACATAAATATACCCGCGATCCTCGACACATTTTATCTAACATAGTTGAGATTTGGATTTGGGTCACATAAATGTGCACCCGAGTTTAGGAAGGTAAGTTATTAAAATAATGCACCTAAAGCAACTACGCATTGTTAACTTTGAGAAGGCCATGGAAGATTTGCTAAATGGCACGCTTCGAATTCTAAAGGATTAAAATTAATTAAATAAGGGTCATGAGTTTAGGGATTTATTTGGCACGGCGCACCTCAAATTATTCTAAAGGTCTTTACCCAACTAAAACAAACTACGAATGTTCATGATTATTTTCCAAAATTTGAGATTTATTGTGATTGGTCTCATAGTTATGGACAAGAATTGTGGAAGTGGTGGTATAGCTTATTCGAGTATATACTCACGTTATGGAGCTTCGCAAATTGAACTCTTAATTTATTGTCAAATATAATTCTCCTCTTGACATCGAAACCCATGACCTAGTTACGAACAACAATTAGTAAGAAATCTAAGTAACCAACCACAGCTAACAAATCGTCTAGAGATAATAAAGTAATCAAATCATTTAAGAATAAGGAGCAAAGAATCAATTTCTTCAAATATATCCCAAAACAAAGCAAGAAGCATCAGGTATCGAATAGAGCTCATATTGCATTTAACAAACTTATTCACTCTAAACCAGTTACTTTACCACAATTAACACCTTGTCCCTTTTCTTTGTGAAGTTATCTAGATTTCAAGGATATAGAAAAACAGTAGAACTAAGACAAATAATCACTGAGAATAATTAAAGTAAGCACGAAGATCACGCATGTCTACTTAAGCGTCCAGTTGTAACTAAATGCAAAAGAAGACTATGTAGAATCAATAGTCATAAGCTTCAAAAATAATCGAATAAAATCCAATAGAGTACATATTAACTGGTAATGAGAAATCAAAAACAAAGTAAGAGAAGAACCTCAAATAAGAGCTGAAAATTTTGATTGAATAATAAGGAACAAAGGATTCTCACATGAGCTCAAGCAGAAATACTCGACTCGCCTTGCCGACTCGACTGCAACACTAGAAATCACGGATGGGCAAAAATTGGCAGAGCTCAGCAACTTATCACGGCAGAAAACAGCAATATCACAGCTTACTCAAGCTTTATAGGAATCAATTTCAACCTCGGCGAAAATGTTGGCATCATCCACGCAAGCAGAACGTTTATATACCCATTTTTAAAAAAAATCATATAACCATTTTTTTTGTATCATTTTCTGGACCAAAGGAACAAAATAAAAAAAAATCCCAAAGATGAAGAATCGGAAAAAAAAAAAAAAAAGTCGAGCTCCCATTTGAATCCTTAGCTTTCTTTTCTTCTTTTCGTTCCTTTTTGTTTTTGCTGCTAATGTCCCGTCCAGTCCTCTTTTATGTCTTTTTTTTGTTTCCTAAGGTGTGGTCTTAAAAAGAAGGATATGAAAGATCAGAAAGGGCTGGATGTTGGAGCTCAATGGTTCATCGGCCAACTTGCCGGAGATGGCAGCAGCGGCGCTTCTCTGTTTCTTGTAGAGGAAGGGGTCTGAATTTTTGGTCTTCTCCAGTGGAAAAACGGCGCTAGATCTCAAGGGGTCTAGGGAATTAAGCCTTTCCTTTTATCTGATGCCTTTCGGTCTAGGTCTTGCCTTTTAATCAAAATGAGTTTGGGCCAAGGGGGTATTGGGTATGGTATTGGGTAGGGAGATTGGGCTTGGGTTGGATAGATTTTGGATTAATTAATTGGGGTCAATTTCGCTTTAAAATGGCCCAAGTATCGAATTTAAACCCAATTAAATAAACTCCTTATTTCCTTTTCTTTTCTTTTTTTTAAAAAATCCTAGAAATTAAAATCCTAGATTATCTAAAAATGTGAAATTAAACTAACTAAAAAATTATAAAAACTACTTACTCCTAAATTAAAAGAGAAAAAAATCAATAAAAGGAAAAGGGTTAAAAATGAAGCATTTTTTGTGATTTTTATTTTTAATAAAACAAATAATTAACTAATTAATCCTAAAAGTGTATAAGCAAAATCTAAATGCACCTTCGAGGAATATTACAACATGAATAGTAACGGAACTTCGGAATCCGGCGGTGGATGATCGCAAACTTGATATCAAAAAAATCATTTTCTTTTTGCGCACAATCCCCAATTGGTTTCATAGTCAAACTCATAACCATTTGCTCTAGATCTTTTATAGTTTCTGCCTGTAGCACTCAGCTTCTCTGAAAATTTTTGAATTTCTGATCTCTTTTCACAATAAAGGGTTGAGGAACTTCAGTGTTTTATTTAATTTTAGAGTTTTGTAGCACACAACTTCTTATTCCATCTTTATATGGAATATTGAAGAAACATTCTTCAGTAGGATCTTTGAGGAACTTCATGGATGTTGCGACCTCTCCCCGGCCTTTGGCTGTGGGATAGGCAACTCAAAACACCTCACAAACGCAACCAAATCATAATATCAAACAGTCCTACGCATCACAGCTAGTAGGAAAATAATATACCACAAAATTGTCGAAGTTGGAGCTTTGTGCTGTATCATTTGAGCGCGGAGAACCAACCGTAGAATTTACCATTGAAAAAGTGAATGCGTTCATCGTTGAAGAAGGATTACAGCTTGCTCAAGTTTTCCTATGGAAAACCATATTTGCACGAATTGAGACAGATTATACCAAAACAGCTCGACATGAAAGGAAATTGCAACATTGGGCAGCTGGAGTTTCGTTACATACTGGTTAGATTTGATCTGTTTGATGATTATGTTCATGTGTTGTCAAGAACGATAGGCTATGTGAGATCAAAGGGTGATGAATTCTTTTTTCGAACTTTCCCATGGACTATAGGATTTAATCCTCGTGAAGAAATGTCAAAGGCAGTTGTTTGGATTTCTTTGCCAGACTTGCCTGCAAATTTCTTTGCAAAGAAGTCGTTAATGTCTATAGCATCAGCAATAGGAAAACCTCTTGCAGTAGACAAAGCAACGCAAGATAGGACTCGTCCAAGCACAACTAGGGTTAAAGTTTTTCTTGTCTTACTAGACAAACATCCTAAAAAAATCAAGATTCAAATTGTGGATATGAAATCTAGTAAGTTGGTAGAACATTATCAACAGGTTGTTTATGACAATTTACCAAAGTACTGCACTTGTTGTAATCATCAAGGACATGGTGAAAAGTCATGTCGATAGATAATCGAGGAAAATAATGAAGAAGCAGACCTTGGGAAAGAAGCTGAAGGCCTGGGAGTTCTGGACAAATTGAAAGGTAATGCAAGGGACTATCTTAATACAAAAAGAATTGTGCAATTGGAAGAGGTAGCAGCAAAAGCAAGTCCGGGTGAGCAGCAGCCTTTACAAATTGAAGCAGGTAAACAGGATGTGAGTAAAAACAATGTCAGTGTTGTTAATCGAGCAGAGTTGGATAATATAGCAGGTGATGTTTCAAAGTTGGATAAGGGGCCACCTCCACCCTCTCGTGATGTTCCTACTAGGATAGCTTTAGCAAGAATATCTAATGCAGTGAATCCAATTGTGCAAGCTTGCTAGTACTACAACTATTCTGTCTACAGGAGCAGGTCCAAATGGTGTTGCTGATCCTAAGAGAAGTACTATTGTTCCTAATACGAAGGTGGTAAATCAGGAGATGCAACAAATTGGAGGAAACACAGTAGTAGAATCTACAGCTGACACAGTTTTCAAAAAGAGATAATGTTGTGATTGTTACACCAGCAGGTGATCGAGGTGGTAAGACTGATGTCAATGTTGCTGAAGCAACTGTACAGATTGGTCAGGACAAGGAGGATATTGGTGAGAAGTTAGATTTTAACTGTGGTAAGGAGGCTAAGACTTCTCAACAGCCATATTCAGGTGAGCAGGCAAAACTTGAAGTGCAAAACTCTGAGAGAGAAGCTGGTGTCCGGAATTTTGGGAATGAAAAAGCAGGGAAAAACAAATCATTGATGGAAAATAAAAACTGGAAGGTGATAGTGGATGTTCGGGAAACTGATAGGAGTAAAAAGAATGGGGATTGGAACTTGGTAACAAATAGGAATTCTCCTACAAAGAAGCAGGCTTCCCCAAAACAGCAAAACAGTAGTGTTCAACGAATTGACTGCAACATTGGTTCCAGTCCAAATTCTTTCAAGGTTAGTGCAGCTGATGTGGACCATGAAGGTGATGCAGCATGTGTACTTGATAGTGGACAGCCTAGTCTTAGGCCTAGTATGTTGCAGGCTATTAATTCTAGTTTGGATGCTACTACTACTGGTTTAGAGACTGCAGCTGATAAGGCAATGAAAACTGATATCATGCAGTCTCAACATGAATATTTTAAATCCGGTATTGTTCATACAGTGCAGATTTTTAATTCTAGCATCAGTTATCCAGTTGCAATTGCTTCTAATGATACTAAGTCGTTTGAACAAATAGTTAGTAAGGCAGCAGCTTGTGCATTGCCTGGGAACAATGTAAGTGCTACTAAGCATGATGAAAAGCAACAAATGCAAGAATCTGGTGATTTAAATAATGTGACTGCTGCAAGACATACAGGGGAAGCAAATGTTCCATTGCAAACAATTGCAAATCGAGGAACCAGCAGTTTTACACCTGTGGACAGTGTTGCAGCCATAATTGGCAAACACATAGAGAATGCAACTGTGGACAGACCTGCAGGCATGGGTGGCATTTCTGGTAGGAGAATGCAGCAGCTTCAGCGTGAGGCAACACCAAGAACAAGCCATCCAAGGACACCTCATAGACATACGCCCAGTAACAATCCGATGAAAAATAGGAGTTTTCGACGAAATGTTTCAACGGGCAATTTAGACGAGGTGGTGCAGGGTGTGTTCAGCCCCTCCAAGCTGCAATTTTCTAGTCCTCAAGTGGAGAAAATCATCAAAGATGCTCAGGATGCCATGATGTTGAATGCCAATCCCATGACCAAACAACCTTTTGTCACTTTGAATACATCGGCGCAAGAAATTCCTTCTCAAAGCGCTGATTCGATTGGTGAATATAGTTGTTGTTCTGCACAACCTCTACTATCTACAGGTAATGATAAGGAACTCATCAAGAAGTGAATTCAAGAATTGAGGGATCAAGAAGCTTCTTATGCGTATGATCATTATCCTGGGCAACAACAACAGCGTGCGCACACTCAATGTGATGCACTGTTGCATCCAAATACAGCACAACAACAACATTTCCCTGCTAGCTTCATGGCTAGACAGCAGAAGCAAACTACAGGCTTTCCACAGATTAAAGCGAGCACAATGGTTACTAGCTCGAAGACAAAGGCAGCAGACAATAATTATGGAAGGCAAAAGCAGCAAATTGTGAACATTCCAGATGATATTGGTGATCGAAATGAAAAGGCACCAAATCCAAGACAGCAGCAGCTAGTTGAAATCAGTCCACAGACAACAACAGTGAAGAAGAAGAAAAAGAATGTGCAGCAAAAGCAGATTGCAGCAGCTACTGTGCATTTTGAGCAGTCCTTTGAGGATCCTACGATCAAGCAACCTTTGGTTACTTTGGCAAATAAATTCAGCTGCGCAAATTTGAAAAGGGAGCATGAAAATAGTATTAAACTAAAGTTTTAATTTGCCAGCCATCGTGTGGAAAGCGTTATCAGGGATGAACTTCAAATGCCATTCTTTGAAAATACTTTGACTGGCAAATTAAAGACCAAGTTGGAGGCTCCAGATTTCATTCCAAGTAAGCCTCCTTGTCGCACATGCATTCACTACCTGGATACCCCACCAAACATTGTGGAGGACCACATTGGAACAAGCGAAGTAGGTGCTATCTGGATGAAAATTGCAACAAGGTCCGACAAGAAAGTAATTGTTAGGCGACTTCTAATGAGAGCTGCCAAACAAAAGCAGGCTGCCCCAACTTCATCAACGAGGTCCAACCGTTCAAAAAAGAAATTGAATACATTTTGAACAAGGTAGATGAAAACGATAAAGAATTACAAATTGAAGATTTTACAAGGATGGAAAAAAAGGGACAGGAATCAAATTGGTACTACATTTTATTCTACCACTTTATTAGTACTCTCATCTGTAATTTCATCACATAGTATGTTATAAACTCTGTGATGATCATAGAATATTTGGTCCTTTCAAGTTCATATTTTTTACATGCTTGTTAGTAGGCGAGTGTGGCAAGTCTCAATAGGACTAGTATGGTAAGGTTAGCCCGATTTGTATTATATGGGTAACAATACCGGTACTATTGTCCCCCTTATTTGTACTTTTCCTAACTGTTGTATTTTTCTTTTTTGTTATTAATAAAAAATTAGCCCTAGGCACTTGTCTATTGGATTGCCAAAAAAAATGCAATGCATGGTATTTTTTGACATTTTCATGATTTTAATGAAAATTAAACGTGCACAAAATGCAAACAATTAATAAAATCCTACAAAAATCCTATAAAATGGAAAATAATTGGAAAAAATCTATTTTCTTGGATTTTATTGGAGTATTTCACATAGGGCAACAATCACGTGCTTACAGCTGCCCCTCTTTACTCGAAAACATGAAGAGTTTTCGGGCAAAGATAAAGTGAGCAATGTGAGGGATTTTTGCCCGTTTGAAACATCCATGAGAAGCATTTTTGAAAAGAGCCTGACCGAACCCTACTTCAGAGGTTGCCTACATATCTTTGGCTATAAAGGAATCAGGTCAGTGTAGTTCTGGAAGTTTCGGTAGCTAGGACTACCGGAAAGCTGTGATTTCACTGCTGTTGATGTTGTTTCTGCTTGCTGAGCTCCTTATTACACCAAAATAAAAAATAAAAAGCTAAACTAGCTAAGCCTATCAACTACGAGTTACAAGATTCCTATCTATAAATCTTTTGAAGCTTGATCTTGAGCCTTAGCTGGTTCTCGCTGTAGACTTCGATCTGAATCTTGATGCTCGTCGGCTATAGGTGCTGGTTCTTTCTTCAGCAATGGATCAAGGCGGGACATGCGAAGCTTGTGAACTTCATTCATATCATGAGCAGTCCGCATCTTTGTCCGCTTCAGCATTTTGAATTCACTTCTTTTTTTCTTTTTATTCTTTTCTTTATTCTGGACTGAGGCTTATTTTTTCAGCTACCTAGGATCCCATGCCTCGAGGTCAAACCTGCTCAGATACCAAAACAAATGAACAAAAATTTTTTGCCCCAATTTTCACTAGGAAAATTTCGTGAGTTATTTATGACGAGAGTATGAAATTATTCTCTTTTTCTCTTTTTTTTTAAAAGCAATAAAATAGGGATTGTGTCTATCTAGAAGGGAAAAGTTTAGGGAATAGAGCTCTATATCTAAAATGTCAACTCAGGGATCGGAGCCCTAATGTTGACAAAAAGGCGACTAGGGAATGAAATCCCTATGACTAAAAACTCAACTCAGGGATTGGAGCCCTAATGTTGGTAAAAGGCGACTAGGGAATGGAGGCCCTATGTCTAAAAACTCAACTCAGGGATTAGAGCCCTAATGTTAGTAAGAAAGGCGACTAGGGAATGGAGGCCCTATGTCTAAAAACACAACTCAGGGATTGGAGCCCTAATGTTGGTAAAGGCGACTAGGGAATGGACGCCCTATGTCTAAAAACTCAACTCAGGGATTGGAGCCATAATGTTGGTAAAAAAGGTGAGTAAGGAATGGAGGCCCTATGTCTAAAAACTCAACTCAGGGATTGGAGCCCTAATGTTGGTGAAAAAGGAGACTAGGGAATGGAGGCCCAATGTCTAAAAACTCAACTCAGGGATTGGAGCCCTAATGTTGGTAAAAGGCGACTAGGGAATAGAGGCCCTATATCTAAAAACTCAACTCAGGGAATGGAGCCCTAATGTTGGTAAAAGGTGACTAGGGAATGGAGGCCCTATGTCTAAAAACTCAACTCAGGGATTGGAGCCTAAATATTGGTAAAAAGGCGACTAGGGAATGGAGGCCCTATGTCTAAAAACTCAACTCAGGGATTGGAGCCCTAATGTTGGTAAAAGAAAGGCGACTAGGGAATGGAGTCCCTATATCTAAAAACTCAACTCAGGGATTGGAGCCCTAATGTTGGTATAAGGCGACTCGGGACTGGAGGCCCTATGTTGTCACGACCCGGATTTTCCACCATCGGGAGTCGTGATGGCGCCTACTAATAGAATCTAGGCAAGCTAACTCTTATCTATCTCTTTCGTTAACCAAATTCTTTTTTTAATAATTTAACAATGATAATATAAATGCAGCAGAATAAATTAAACGAACGGAAGACTTAGTTAAATAAACTAAATGAAATACGAAAATTCAACATAAACCTCTACCCAAGAACTGGTGTCACATTACTCACGAACTACTAAGAATACTAAAATCAACCGTTTGAAAGAAATATAAAATGGTTTGTCTCGAATACATGAGATAACAGACTGAAAATAAAGATAGAGGAGACGTCAGGCCTGCGGATGCCTGCAAGGCTACCTCGATGTCTCGCTGGTCTGAAAGCTAACACCCGCACTACTGCTACTGGTGTCCGAAACCTGGATCTGTGCAACAATTGCACAGAGTGTAGTATCAGTACAATCGACCCCATGTGTTGGTAAGTGCCTAACCTAACCCCGGTGAAGTAGTGACGAGGCTAGACAGGACTACCACATAAACCTGTGCAGTAATATATATATATATCTACAGCGGGAAAATAACAAAAATAACCATTTTTAAATGGGAAGAGAACATACTTCGGGGATAACAGATAATACAGAAATCCAAGAGAATAATAAGGAACATCAATAAATTATCTCTAACACGGATAAGGAGAATAAAAGCATATTAAACTCTAATAAACGCAACAATTAATACGAATTCATAAGACAACAAGTACACAATAATTATGATTCCCTGAGGAAAACCAATAATGATAAGTAGCAATTAAGTCACATAAACATGTAGCAATTATGGCATAAATTCAAGGCACGACGTAGCACAATGATACCTTGACTCAACAATAACAAGCAACACAATAAAGGGAAATGTCAACATAAAGAATCACAATGATAGTGGAAATGAGACAATTAAATGTACTTGAACTAATTATAAAAAGAAATCATAACAAACGGCAATAAGTGCACGGCATCACCCTTCGTGCTTTTACTCCCATCCTCACCAAGCAATGATATAATAAAATGTGCACGGCATCACCATTCGTGCTTTTACTCTCTTTCCTCACATATAATCAATAGAATCGGCACGAAATTATACATCGTGCGGCACGGCATCACCCTTCATGCTTTTACTCTCTTTCCTCACATATAATCAATAGAATCGGCACGGAATTATACATCGTGCGGCACGGCATCACCCTTCATGCTTTACTTTCTTTTCTCACAATAATCAATCAATGCACGGTATCACCCTTCGTGTTTTACTTTCTTTTCTTACAATAATCAATCAATGCACGGCATCACCCTTCATGCTTTTATCACTCTTCCTCACCCAATCAACAATCACAAATAAGGAGCAAGGAAGTAAATAGAATAATAATAGAGATTCCAATAAGGGAATAACAATATCACAATTTCATTCCCAGCAAGTAAGATATCAACAATTCATCAGACATCCCAACAAGGGAGATATCATCAATTCATCAAACATCCCAGCAAGGGAGATATCAATAATTCATCAAACATCCGAGCAAGGGAGATATCAACAATTCTTTCTCTTTCTTTCATTTCTTACCTCGTAATCCATTTTACCACTTGAGACAATGCTTTAAAAGGTTTAATCATCTTGTATACCTTCTCAACTCATATTATAACCTGAGCCAATGCTCCTCGAAGTTTAAATATCACAAATTCTTTCACATGCTCTTCACAACATATAGAAATTATCATTTAAGCATGGAAGATGCAACAAAATCAGAATATTCATAATATAATGACTCGCGGTCATGCTAGACACCAATGTATAGATACTCGTCACCATACCTATACATCATACTCAACAAATAGCACGTAGCAAATAATACTCAACTCCTATTCCCTCAAGCTAGGGTTAAATCAAATACTTACCTCGAAGTTCTATGGCTAACTCAATCCTTAAGTACCGCTTTTCCTTTCAAATTTGGTTCCAATTCAATCGTATCTATACAAAATTGATCTAATATCATCAATAAATACTACACAGTCCAATCCAAATGCGTAAATATAATTTCCTAAACATTCTTCCAAAAATTCCAAAAATCGACATCGGGCTAGCTTGGTCAAAATATGAGGTTCGAACCAATTTCCGATCACCCATTCACTCACGAGCCCGAATATATCATTTGTTTTAAAATCGGACCTCAAATTGAGGTCCAAATCCTAAATTTTAGAAAAACCTAGGTTCTACCCAAAACTCTGATTTTCTCCATAAAAATCTTTGATTTTAAGTTGGAAACATGTTAAATGAAGTTAATGATTGAAAGAGTTGAGTAAAAATCGACTTACAATTGATTTCGAATGAAACTTGCTCTTGAAAAATCGCCTAAGGGGTTTGTGTGTTGAAAGAATGGTGAAAATGTCTTAAAATCATCTAAGTATGAAAAATGCAGGTTGCAGATATGGGAATTGCGAACTGGGAATTGCAAAAAAAGTTTGGGAATTGCGAGAAAAGTTTGGGAAATGCGAACTTGGTAATTACGAACAAAGTTTGGGAAATGCGAACAAGCCTGGGAATTGTGAGAAAAGACTGGGAAATGCGAACCTGGTAATTGCGAACAAAGTTAAGGAAACGCGAACAAGCCTGGGAATTGCGAGAAAAGTTTGGGAAATGCAAACCTGGTAATTGCGAACAAAGTTTGGGAAATGCGAACAAGCCTGGGAATTGCGAGAAAAGTTTGGGAAATGCGAACATGGTAATTGCGAACAAAGTTAGGGAAATGCGAACAAGCTTGGGAATTGCGAGAAAAGTTTGGGAAATGCGAAGCCTGCAGGCCTGCAATTTCTTATGTCCGAAATTTCACCCCGTAGCCTATCCAAAACTCACCCGAGCCCTCGGGGCTCCAAACCAAACATATACACAACCTTAAAAACATCCTACGGACTTATCCGTGCGAACGAATCGCCAAAACAACATCATATACATCGAATTAAGCCTCAAAATCCATTATTTCTTCCAAATTTCAAAACTTAGCAAATATTCACAGAATTTCATATTTGAGCTTTCAACTACGCGCCCGGACTACGCACACAAATCAAGGCAACTATAAATGAGGTGTTCAAGGCCTCGAAAGCTCGAAATGGATAAGAAAACAAGTTATGACCCTTTGGGTCGTCACATTCTCCACCTCTAAAACAACCGTTCGTCCTCGAACGGTCAGAAGAAGAAAGTACCTGAGTCGGGGAATAGATAGGGATAACTGCTCCGCATATCGGACTCGGACTCCCAGGTCGAAGCCTCAAGAGGCTGACCTCTCCACTGAACACGGACAGAAGAAAAACTCTTGGATCTCAACCGACGAACCTGCCGGTCTAAAATAGTCGATGGCTCCTCCTCGTAAGACAAGTCCTTGTCTAATTAGACAGTGCTGAAATCTAACACGTGGGCTGGATCGCCGTGATATTTCCGGAGCATGGACACACGAAAAGAAAAAAAATTGGATGCACGGCTGATAAGCTAGGCAGCAATGCAAGTCTATAAACCACCTCTCCAACTCGCTCAAAAATCTCAAATAGGCCAATGAACCTAGGGCTAAGCTTGCCCTTCCTCCCAAATCTCATCACGCCCTTCATAGGCGACACTCAGAGCAATACCTGCTCCCCAACCATGAAAGCTACATCTCGAACCTTACGATCTGTATAGCTCTTTTGCCTGGACTGAGCTGTACGAAGCCTATCCTGAATGATCTTGACTTTGTCCAAGGCCTTCTGAACCAAATCTGTACCCAACAATCGAGCCTCTCCCGGTTCAAACCATCCAACCGGATATCGACACCGCCTAACATATAAAGACTCATAAAGAGCCATCTGGATACTTGAATGGTAGCTATTGTTGTATGCAAACTCTGCTAAAGGCAAAAACTGATCCCACGAACCTCCAAAGTTAATAACACAAGCTCGGAGCATGTCCTCCAATATCTGAATAGTCCGTTCTGACTGCCCGTCCGTCTGAGGATGAAATGTTATGCTCAACTGTACCTGGGTGCCTAATTCCCGCTGAATTGCTTTCCAGAAACGTGAGGTAAACTGCGTACCTCTGTCCAAAATCATAGATACCGGCACACTATGAAGGCAAAAAATCTCCCGAATATAAATCTCAGCTAACCGATCGGGTGAATAGGAGACTGCCACAGGAATGAAATGCGCTGACTTGGTCTGCCTATCAACAATGACCCAAATTGCATCAAACTTCTTCCGAGTCAATGGAAGTCCAGTAACGAAGTCCATAGTGATCTTCTCCCACTTCCACTCGGGAAGCTCAATCCTCTGAAATAAACCACCAGGCATCTGATGCTCATACTTTACCTGTTGACAATTCAAACACCATGCCACATATGCCACAATACCCTTCTTCATTATAAGCCACCAATAGTGCTACCGCAAGTCTTGATACATCTTCGCGACGCCTGGATGAATAGAATACCGGGAACTATGGGCCTCCTCTAGAATCGACTCTCGAAGCCTATCAACATTAGGTACACAAATTTGCCCTTGCAATCTCCATATCCCAATTTTTTTTCCTAACTTCCAAGTTCTTCAGAAATTTCGGCAGTCTCCCCTGTAATTAGGCCTATCCACCTGTCAAAGTAACACCAAAACAACTCATAACAATATTTCTACAACCCGACAAAGCACTATAAAGTATATATCAATAACACTAGCCTCTGTATTGCAAGCAAGACATTATCACAATGATATCTTGACATAAAACGCATCATAGGTATGACCATAACCATATATCGTAGTTTAAAACTCAATAATTATGGTTTAAATACTTCTCATTACATAAAAAATGTGAGGATCTCGTCCTTAGTTCTGAGTCACCAGTATTATGCACGGCGTGCCAACCGAAATATTTCATTTATTCTTCTTTCAAATATTTTTCTTTTAACAATATCACAACATATAATGATAGACTTAGCCATCTCCGTCGAATCTCTCAACAGGAGCATTCACATAAGCAGATCTCAGAATTATGAAGCTCACTCATAAGTGGAGCACAATAGAAGGACTTGTCTCGATACTCAGAACCGAATCAAATTAATAAAATTGTTACTTTATAGTTATTCAAAACCGTACTAGTAATGACATCATCTATTGTTGCGACCACAGCCGTACCATAGAAATTATATCAACGGCTGGGTCTCCACCTCTAGGAGTCTCACCATTACCTCTAACATCCTGACCCCTACCTCTGGCTGGTCATGTAAGCTGAGTATTGACTGCAATGGGGCATGTAGCCTGAGTGCTTTTATAAATTATGTTTCTCCATGATTTGCCTAGTACTACCACATTCATAACAATCCCTTTGATGGTTCAACTAACTTATTGAACCTGATGACATATTTGGACACTGTCATGGTGACCTGGCACAACCGTTCAGATCATATATACCACATATTGCAGAGAATCCGGGAGGTAATATCCTTCAAAAACATTTCTTAAAATAGAGCTGAGTAGGTGGTGTTGCATTGGCCAGTCTTCCCTCTTCGTAGGCTTGCCACAAACGCCGGCGGCCAATTTCCTCTTTTGCTATGCTGGATTAACATTGCTGAGCTACCCCATTTATTCATATACTCTTCATTATTCTTTGGGGGTGATTCTTACCCCTATTTACGCACAACTATCATAAAGGTAAAACTCCATACAGATAAATCTTGGCAAAACCACATAGTCGAGAAGGTCGTCAACCACTGTATTTCCTCCAAAGCACCCCAAATCCGCAACAGTGACTGCCACACTAAGTAGACCCTTTTGTAAATTTAAAGTTGTTTCCCTAACTCCCTTGATACTGGAGTGTTGGATTATTAAGGATGCAGACATACCACAAGTTCCAACCTTACCCGCTGCAAAGTACCAAGCCTTAAATATGTGTAAATTATTGGGGAACCTTTCAGTACCATATATATACATTCCAAGCCAAAACTGACAGAACACATGACCATACGATCCATTCACTGATAGTGGAATTCCCCATTTAGCGCTAAGTCATAGGTCACAACATCCGATAATCCACAATATTTGTCCTTCACAACTCAAATAAATCAGCCAGACGCCAAGGCATGTTGAACCCTTGCATGATTCATTAGGTGATCTCTTGCTACGTCTACATCTTCCGTTGGAACCACAACTGGTCTAGTAAATACATTATCTTTCCACTACCTCTACTTGTCATCCGAAACACAGCAAAATCAACCCCCACTCTTTCGACTATTCTCACGTTTTGCAATACTTCATAGCAGCGATTAAGATAATCCCGTGGGTCCTAGAAAAATGCACCACTGAAAGTGGTAGCGAAGAGCTTGGTGAAACCTATCCAACCTCCGCAAAGCCTCTGAAGACTAGTTGATCTATCACCGGTCTATGATGTTGTTCGGCTGAAGAAGCGGTACGTGACTTCGCTATTCGTGAAAAGACAAGAGTAGGGGCTTCAATTTAGCAATAAGAGAACCAAATCGCATGATAGACAACAATGGACGTGAAACTTTTCCTAACTCTGTATCCTGGGATAAATACAGATGTCTCCGTAGCGATCCATCAGACTCAACTAAGCTTGTTCCTGAGTTGTGAGACCTGTGTAACCTAGAGCTCTGATACTAACANTCTACCCAAAATCTGGTTTCACATTACTCACGAATTCTAAGAATACTAAATACAATTGTTTGAAAGATAACATAAACTGTTTGTCTCGAATGAATGAGATAACAGACTAAAAATAAAAATAGAGGAGATGCCGGGCATGCGGACGCTTGCAAGGCTACCTCGATGTCTCCCAGGGCTGAATGCTACCACCCGCGTTACTGCCGCTACTGCCCGAAACATAGACCTGTGTAAAAGAGCACAGACTGTAGTATCAACACAACCGACCCCATTTGCCGGTAAGTGCCTAGCCTAATTCCGACGAAGTAGTGACGAGGCTAGACAAGACTACCACATAAACCTGTGCAGAAATATATATATATATATATATATATATATATATATATATAACAAGAATAACCAAATTTAAATGGGAAGAGAACATACTTCGGGAATAACAGATAATACAGAAACCCAAGAGAATAATAAGGAACATCAATAAATTATCTCTAATACGGATAAGGAGAATAGAAGCAGATTCCACTCTAATAAATGCAATAATTAATACGAATTCATAAGACAACAAGTACACAATAATTATGATTCGCTGAGGAAAACCAATAATGACAAGTAGCAAATAAGTCACATAAACATGTAGCAATTATGGCATAAATTCAAGGCACGACGTAGCACAATGACACCTTGACTCAACAATAACAAGCAACACAATAAAGGGAAATGTCAACATAAAGAATCACAATGACAGTGGAAATGAGACAATTAAATGTACTTGAACTAATAATAAAAAGAAATCATAACAAACGGCAATAAGTGCACGACATCACCCTTCGTGCTTTTACTCCCATCCTCACCAAGCAATGATATAATAAAATGTGCACGGCATCACCCTTCGTGCTTTTACTCTCTTTCCTCACATATTATCAATAGAATCGGCACGGAATTATACATCGTGCGGCACGGTATCACCCTTCTTGATTTACTTTCTTTTCTCACAATAATCAATCAATGCACGGCATCACCCTTCGTGCTTTACTTTCTTTTCTCACAATAATCAATCAATGCATGGCATCATCCTTCGTGCTTTTATCACTCTTTCTCACCTAATCAACAATCACAAATAAGGGGCAAGGAAGTAAATAAAATAATAATAGAGATCCCAATAAGGGAACAACAATATCACATTTTAATTCCCAGCAAGGAAGATATCAAAAGTTCATCAAACATCCCAGCAAGGGAGATATCAACAATTCATCAAACATCCCAGCAAGGGATATATCAACAATTCTTTCTCTTTCTTTCATTTCTTACTTCGTAATTCATTTTACCACTTGAGCCAATGATCCAAAGGGTTTAATCATCTTTCATACCTTCTCAATTCATATTATAACCTAAGCCAATGCTCCTCGAAGTTTAAATATCACAAATTCTTTCACATGCTCTTCACAACATATAGAAATTATCATTTAAGCATGGAAGATGCAACAAAATTAGAATATTCATAATATAATGACTCACGGTCATGCTAGACACCAATGAATCGATACTCGTCACCATACCTATACATCGTAGTCAACAAATAGCACGTAGCAAATAAGACTCAACTCCTATTCCCTCAAGCTAGGGTTAAACCAAACACGTACCTCGAAGTTCTATGGCCAACTCAATCCTTAAGCACCACTTTTCCTTTCAAATTTGGCTCCAATTCAATTGTATCTATACATAATTGATTTAATATCATCAATAAATACTCCACAATTGAATCCAAATACCTAAATATAATTTCCTAAACATTCTTCCAAAAATTCCAAAAATCGACCCCGAGCCCGCTTGGTCAAAATATGAGGTTCGAACTAAATTCCGATCACCCATTCACTCACGAGCCTGAATATATCATTTGTTTTAAAATCGGACCTCAAATTAAGGTCCAAATCCTAAATTTAAGAAAAACCTAGGTTCTACCCAAAACTCTAATTTCCTCCATAAAAATATTTGATTTTAAGTTGGAAACATGTTAAATGATATTAATGATTGAAAGAGTTGAGTAAAAATCGACTTACAATCGATTTGGAATGAAACTTGCTCTTGAAAAATCGCCTAAGAGGTTTGTGTGTTGAAAGAATGGTGAAAATGTCTTAAAATCATCTAAGTATGAAAAATGCAGGTTGCAGATGTTGGAATTGCGAACTGGGAATTGCGAAAAATGTTTGGGAATTGCGAACAACCCTGGTATTTGTGACAAAAGTTTGGGAAATGCGAACCTGGTAATTGCGAACAAAGTTTGGGAAATGCGAACAAGCTTGGGAATTTCGAGAAAAGTTTGGGAAATGAGAACCTAGTAATTGCGAACAAAGTTTGGGAAATGCGAACATGGTAATTGCAAAAAAAGTTTGGGAAATGCAAACAAGCCTGGGAATTGCGAGAAAAGTTTGGGAAATGCGAACAAGCCTGGGAATTGCGAGAAAAGTTTGGAAAATGCGAAACCTACCGGCCTGCAATTTCTTAAGTCCAAAATTTCACCCCGTGGCCTATCCAAAACTCACTCGAGCCCTCGGGGCTTCAAACCAAATATACACACAATCTCAAAAATATCATAGGAACTTATTCGTGCGATCGAATCGTCAAAACAACATCATATACATCGAATTAAGCCTCAAAATCCATGATTTCTTCCAAATTTCATAAAACATCAAATTTTCCATTTTGAGTCTGAAACACGTCAAACGATGTCTGTTTTCAACCAAACTTTACAAAAAGCGCTTAAACCACATATAAGACCTGTACCGGGCGCCAGAACCAAATTACGGGCCAGATACCATCAATTTTTAATCAAATTTTATTTTCATTTTTCTTAAATATTTTCAGAAAACAATTTTACTCAAAATTTTATTTCTCGGGCCTAGGACATCGGAATTTGATTCCAGGCACACACCCAAGTCCCATATTTTTCTACGGACCTTCCAAGAATATTAAATCATGAGTCCGGGTCCGTTTACCTAAAATGTTGACTGAAGTAAAGTTTATTCATTTTAATATCAAAACTTAGAAAATATTCACAGAATTTTATATTTGAGCTTTCAACTATGCACGCAAATCGAGGCAACTATAAATGAGGTTTTCAAGCCTCGGAAGCTTGAATGGATAAGAAAACAAGTTACCCTATGTCTAAAAGCACAACTCAGGGATTGGAGCCCTAATGTTAGTAAAAAAGGTGACTAAGGAATGGAGGCCCTATGTCTAAAAACTCAACTAAGGGATTGGAGCCCTAATGTTGGTGAAAAAGGCAACTAGGAAATGGAGACCCTATGTCTAAAACCTCAACTTAGGGATTGGAGCCCTAATGTTGGTAAAAGGCGACTATGGAATGGAGGCCCTATATCTAAAAACTCAACTCAGGGATTACAGCCTTAATGTTGGTAAAAGGAGACTAGGGAATGGAGGTCGTATGTCTAAAAACTCAACTCAGGGGTAAAAAGGAGACTAGGGAATGGAGGCCCTATGTCTAAAAACTAAACTCTGGGATTGGAGCCCTAATGTTGGTAAAAGAAAGGCTACTAGGGAATGGAGGCCTTATGTCTAAAACCTCAACTTAGGGATTGGAGCCCTAATGTTGGTAAAAGGCGACTCGGGAATGGAGGCCCTATGTCTAAAATCTCAGCTCAAGGATTGGAGCCCTAATGATGGTAAAAAGGCGACTAGGGAGTGGAGTCCCTACGTCTAAAAACTCAACTCAGGGATTGGAGCCCTGATGTTGGTAAAAAGGCGACTATGGAATGGAGGCCCTATGTCTAAAATCTCAACTTAGGGATTGGATCTCCAATGTTGATAAAAAGGCGACTAGGGAATGGAGGCCCTATGTCTAAAAACTCAACTCAGGGATTGGAGCCCTAATGTTGGTAAAAGGCGACTTGGGAATGGAGGCCCAATGTCTAAAAAACTCAACTCAGGGACTGGAGCCCTAATGTTGGTAAAAGTTGACTAGGGAATAGAGGCCCTACGTCTAAAAGCCAAACTCAGGGATTGGAGCCCTAATGTTGGTAAAAGGCGACTAGGGAATGGAAGCCCTATGTCTAAAAACTCAACTCAGGGATTATAGTCCTAATGTTGGTAAAAGGCGACTAGGGAATGGAGGCCTTATGTCTAAAAACTCAACTCAGGGATTGGAGCCTTAATATTGGTAAAAGGCGACTAGGGAATGGAGGCCTTATGTCTAAAAACTCAACTTAGGGATTGGAGCCCTAATGTTGGTAAAAGACGACTAGGGAATAGAGGCCCTGTGTCTAAAAACTCAACTCAGGGATTGGAGCCCTAATGTTGGTAAAAAGGCGACTAGGGAATGGAGGCCCTATGTCTAAAAACCCAACTCAGGGATTGGAGCACTAATATTGGTAAAAGGCGACTATGGAATGGAGGCCCTGTGTCTAAAAACTCAACTCAGGGATTGGAGCCCTAATGTTGGTAAAAAGGCGACTAGGGAATGGAGGCCCTGTGTCTAAAAACTCAACTCAGGGATTGGAGCCCTAATGTTGGTAAAAAGGCGACTAGGGAATGGAGGCCCTATGTCTAAAAACTTAACTCAGGGATTGGAGCCCTAACGTCTGTGAAAGGCGACTAGGGAATGGAGGCCGTATGTCTAAAATCTCAACTCAGGGATTGGAGCCCTAATGTTGGTGAAAAGGCGACTAGGGAATGGAGGCCCTATGTCTAAAAACTCAACTTAGGGATTGGAGCCCTAATGTTGGTGAAAGGCGACTAGGGAATGGAGGCGATATGTCTAAAAAAACTCAACTCAGGGATTGGAGCCCTAATGTTAGAAAAGCATAAAAGATTGATATTGGGGATTCTAAACAATCATTTTTTTTTTCTTTTTTTTTAATTTTATTCTTATTTCTCTTTTTTTTCAATTTTCATTTCTTTTTTTGGGTAAAAATGCAGGAAAGAATTTGGAGAAAACTTTCCTTTTGGGTTGATTCCTTGTTGCAAAGTTGTTTCTATCAATTGCGCATTTCTTTTCCTTTTTGGTTGCACCTGCTTCTTGCACGGTTGCTTGGATGGCACCTGTTTCAATTTTTTCAAACAAAGACTAATTGTAGTTTGAAACGGTGGTTGGTTTTGTGGCCTTGATTGTTTTGATCACTTGATTTCGGCCCTTTCAACTGAAACTTGTTGCTTCCTGAACACCGATTGCATTTCTGTCTTTGGAGAAAACTCTGATTTTTTCAAACTTTATCATGATGATTGGTCGGTGGAACTCAACCTTTTGAACTTTATTTTGCCTTCATAGGCCTTTCCTTTCTGACTTTTTTTTCTTTTTTGTTCCTTTCTTCGGAACATTGGGGAACTTTTGGCTCCTCTAACTTTGCTGCAATGGCTAGTCGCATGGGACTTAACCTCTTCCAGCTTTATTTCGCCTTTGTAGGCCTTTCTTTTCTGGATTTTTTTTTTCAACTTTAATTTCAGAGCATTTGGGGTACCTTGGATTTCTTCAACTTTTGCCGAGGCGGTTAGCCACGCGGGACTCAACCTTTTCAACTTCAATTGCCTTTATAGGCGCTTCAATTTGATTTTCTCCTTCCAAGAGTTCTGATTTTGAAGCATTGGCCGCCATGGCCAGTCGAGGTCGACTTGATGCACCTGCTGAGGCTGGGTGCTTTTGCACATTAGCTCGTGCCAAATTGGAACCCTGTAAATCAGTCTTGCCATCCTTTTTTTCTCTTAATTTCGGAACAGTATTAGGCCGAAAGGGATTCAAAGAAAATAAACAATGGAATAGAGAATGAGTTTAAAACAAGAAGTATCCCTTTCGGGGAAAGTCAAGAAGGACTTATCTGGAGTACATGCGGACTTCAATGAACATGAAATGCCTTTTGGACTGGATGCCTGATCTGTGTAAACCATCCGACTCTCAAAAATTCATCACAACTTTTGCTTTAAAATTCGAGAAACCTTGCTAGGACTTTGTCTATGCCGATGGCTGTGAGGATCTTCTTTTCGATCAATGGGGCCCTTTGTAGGTTTTCACTAGCTGACCTTTCTCATTTCTCTTCTCACCATTGCCTTATAGTGCCCGTGTGGGTTTTCACTAATAAGACTCTCTCATTTTGATTTTCTCTGCTTACCATCGCCTCATGGTGCCCGTGTGGGTTTTCACCAATAAGACTCTCTCATTTCATTTCTCTCATTTTGTTGTATCAGATCCAAGTAATTGTATTTTTTGGTCCTTGAACATTCTCACCGATTGATCAGAAGGACTTGAATAGGGTTTGGGTATAAAAGATTTAGACTGAATTACAACTTTGGAACCATTCAGGCGGGATCATCGCCGAACCATTATAACACCTGCCCTAGTTTCAATTTTGGGGGGCTTTAGATTTTTATTTTGGTGTGACTGAACCCCAGAGAGAGGCTGCATATGTATCCTTTAGGAATCAAGTCGGACGTAGTTCAGGAAAAACATTTTGTCTTGTTTTTCTTCTGTTTTGTTTTCTCTTTCTTTTTCCTTTCCTTTCCTCTTTTTTCATCATTTTCAATTTTTTTTTCTTCCTTTCCTTTTTTGGGATTTTTCTTTTCTTTTTCTTCTTCTTTTTTCATTTCATTTTTCAATAAAATTTTTAGGTTCCAAGGAGAGTAATCAAAGAATGGGAGTCGGATCAAAGGGTTTGCAAAGGGTTGATAGTGTTTGGGTAGCGAGAATGAAAGCCTTTGTCATCCCAACCGAAGAATATTAGAACTATATGGAGGTCCAACATAGTACTTTTTCACTGTATTTGCATTGACAGCTATTTCAGGACATTTCCTTTGATGTGTCCCAAGTACAATGCATTCTTTTGGCAGTACTCTTGTTGTAATGTATGGACCTTTCCAATTCTGGAACCAATTTTACTTTAGTTGTTCAAACTCTTTGTTTTATTTCCTCAAACTTATCTTCTTTTCATTTCGACTATTGATTCATTATTTCGAAGTGTGACAGCATTTGGGATTTGGGCATGAAGTTCGCAAGCATGTCATGTTATTGAAATTTGCATTTAACAGAACTATAAAGAGAATTAGAAAAATGACAAGATTAAGAAAAGAGACATTCCTGGATAATAAAATATTAATTTTATTTGATTTTTTTTATTTTTTTTATTTTTTTAAGTTTTGGAGATAGAAGGGTTTACATCGGAGAGTAATACAATAAACTAAAACATTCGGATCACACCTTGAGATAATCCGGACGCAGAAAGGACAACAAGATTGGCTATCGAGATTCCCGTTTGATGGGGAACTTTCAGGCTTGGCGACCGTTTTTTGGATTTTGTTCAGTTTCGGTCATGGATGCAATGGCCTTCAGTGCTGGATCACACTCCTCAGCTTCACAAACCATTCTGACCATTGGCCCAATGTTGTGGGCAAGCAACAGATTGTTTATCACATCAGGAGCATCTTCATCCCGAAAAATGATTCTTTCAGCTTCAATCAAATCCTCAACTGCCCTTTTGAGGGTCCAACAGTTCTCTGTACTATGTCCCACTGCTCCAGAGTGGTATTCACATATAGCATCAGCTCGGTGCGAGGGGGAATCGGGGTTCGGCCGGTTCGGGGCCACTAGCTGCAATAGATTTAGCATGATTAGATTTTGGAACAAGCTTGAATATGATTCACCAATAGGGGTGAACTAATTCTTTCTGAAAGGCTCTCTTGGGCGAGGATTGTATTGGGGATAATTTGGTTAAGGATTATATGGAGCTTGGTAATGATGGGCATTTCTGGGAGGTGGAGCTCGGTTTTGTGTATAATGTTGTGGATGCGTGTAGGATTGCTCGCTCATCACCGCATAGGGAGGCGGTGCCATGGCATAAGCAGCATCTGGAGGGGGGTTAATAATGTTAATGGAACATATGAGGCACATATGACCGGCTGAATGACCTGCGGGCCCCCTTGAGCTTGAAACCATCATGACTCCCTCCTCACTCACATTTCTGTTCATCAAACCCTTCGAACCATTTTGAACATCTGGTGATGTGGCTTTAAAAGCAGCATGACTCAAGATCTGGCCCATTTTCAACCATTTCCCTGATTTTGATAGCCTTAACAAATTGCTTACCCACAGTAGACATCATGTTTTGGAAGTAGTCAGCCTCTTGGGCCTGTAGAAAGACAGTGACCATTTCAATTTTATCCATTGGAGCCTTTACCCTGGCAGCTTGGTCACGCCATTTGACAGTATATTCGCGGAAGCTTTTCGCGGTTTTCCTCTTCGAATTGGACAAAGTTTTCCTGTCGGGAGCAATGTCCACATTATACTGGAATTGGCGGATAAAATCTCAGACCATATCATCCCACACGTGCCAATGAGAAATTTCTTGATCCGTATACCGCACATAAGCAATTCCGGTGAAGCTCTCCCCAAAATAGGCCATCAAAAGTTCTTCTTTTCCGCATATCCCTCTTATCTGGTTGCAATATCTTTTCAAATGGGCGATCGGATCCCCATGCCCATCATATATTTCAAATTTTGGCATCTTGAATCCAGCTGGCAAGTGGATATAGGGGAACATACAGAGGTCAGAGTATGAGACACTCTTTTGGCCACTCAGACCTTGCATGTTTTTCGGGCTTTGTTCCAGGCTTTTCATCTTCCGAACCATTTTCTCTTGCTCAGGATTTTTAACAACCTTTTCTTGCTCCACCGATAGATCATATTGCAGAGGTTGAGTGAAAGAGTACGGGTTCACATATGTTATTTCTGTTTGAAGTTGTGGACCCTTAAAGATGAACATTGGCGGCAGTGCCCTTGAAGTTGGTGCATGGGGGCGAACCACAAAAGGTATGCCAGGATCGTTAGAGGTCTTTGGGGGGTGTCCGCATGGGATAAGCGAATTGGGCACAGGGGCATTGGTAACCTGACCTGGCCTGGGGATAAATTCAGGGAACTTGGGGATTGCGCTTGGCGGTTCCTTACCATTAGACCAGGCGTTCTACATTTCCCATATGCGGAGACGCAATATCTTATTCTCCTCAACAGCTGCTGATTCTAGCTGTAGAATAGTCGATGCCGGGCTATCCTCAGAACTGATGATCGGTAGATTGCTTGCGGAGGCCATCTATGCCCTTGGATCTTTTGAAGGAAGGGAGGCTAGACTACCAACAAAACCAACCACCAACCTAGCTAATTTGCACATCCAACAACCTTGTTAGTTTTGAAACATTTAACATATAGAAAATCGCACGTTGGGATGCAATGCATCTAACAGTTAAACGCTTCTACCGTGTGTTTGAACGATTGCATATTTCGTACCGGCCTTAGCAAACCCCTCTATTTTTTAAATCTGCACCTCTTTTCTTCATTTTTATTTCTCTCTAATCACTCTTGGTTTTGATTTTGTTTATGTCGCTCTTTTATTTTTGATACTCTCTTTTCTTTTTTATATTTTCTTTTTTTGTTTTTCTCACTCTTTTATTTTTATCACTCTTTTTTTTTTGCTCTCCTGTTTTTTTCACTCTTTTCTATTTTTCAGTTTATTTTATCACTCAACTAATTTATGGCCATGATCGAATCCGATGGGGATTGCCTCCGTATCATGATCTCGCATGAATCAGATCTTGCATAATTCGGGAAGACTGGAATTGAATAAACTAACTCTTTTTTTTCTTTTATAAAACTCAGACTATGAAGCTTTCAAGGCAAAAGAAAAATATTTTTGATTATTTTTTAGAATTTTCTAAAAAAAATGCTTTAAAAGAAGAAAGAGAATTTATTTTGTTTTTTTTTTTAATTTTATTTTTGAAAGAAAGACTTCTAAAAATTCCTTTTCTTTTGATTGGAACTTTGGGAATTTCAAAAGTAAAAAGAATTTTTTTTTGTTTTTTGAATTTTCATTTGTTTTCTCTTTTTCTAAGGAAGAAAGAAAATATTTTTGGATTTTGGATGTAACCTCTTAATTTTCAAAAGAGGGTTTTTTTTTTTTAAGAAAAATATTTTGAATTTTTAAGTTTTCATTTATTTACAAAAGTACTTCTAAAGAAAAGTAAAAATATTTTTGGACTTTAATTTTTTTTTTTAAAAAAATTTATTGACATTTATGAAAGAAAGACATCTAAAGAGTTTTTTTTAAAAAAAANNAAAAAGTTTTTTTTAAAAAAAATTTTTTTTTTAATTTTTTTTTTTTTTTTTTTTTTGAGAAATACTTCAAAATGAAGGAAACCCATATTTTTGAATTTTGATTTTTATTTATGTTTTTTTCGTATGAAAAATATTAGAAAGAATGGAAACCTTAGCTTTCTTTTCTTCTTTTCGTTCCTTTTTGTTTTTGCTGCTAATGTCCCGTCCAGTCCTCTTTTATGTTTTTTTTTTGTTTCCTAAGGTGTGGTCTTAAGAAGAAGGATATGAAAGATCAGAAAGGGCTGGATGTTGGAGCTCAATGGTTCATCGGCCAACTTGCCGGAGATAGTAGCAGCGGCACTGCTCTGTTTCTTGTATAGGAAGGAGTCTGGATTTTTGGTCTTCTCTAGTGAAAAAATGGCGCTAGATCTCAAGAGGTCTAGGCAATTAAGCATTTCCTTTTATGTGATGCCTTTAGGTCTAAGTCTTGCCTTTTAATCAAAAAGAGTTTGGGCCAAGAGGGTATTGGGTATGGTATTGGGAAGGGAGATTAGGCTTGGGTTGGACAGATTTTGGATTAATTAACTGAGGTCAATTTTGGCTTTAAAATGGCCCAAGTTTCGAATTTAAACCCAATTAAATAAACTGCTTTTTTTCTTTTCTTTTTTTCTTTTTTCTTTTTTCTTTTCAAAAAAACAAATCCTAAATTATCTAAAAATGTAAAATTAAATTAATTAACTAATTGTAAAAACTACTTAATCCTAAATTAAAAGAAAAAAAAATCAATAAAAGAAAAAAGTGTAAAAATGAAGCATTTTTTGTGATTTTTATTTTTAATAAAATAAATAATTAACTAATTAATCCTAAAAGTGTAAAAGCAAAACCTAAATGCAATGCATGGTATTTTTTGATATTTTCATGATTTTAATGAAAATTAAACGTGCACAAAATGCAAACAATTAATAAAATCCTATAAAATGGAAAATAATTGGAAAAAAATTATTTTCTTAGGTTTTATAGGAGAATTTCATATAGGGCAAAACTTACGTACTTATAGACCGCATTACATTTGTGCGGTACGCGGTGGACCACTAAGGCCGCAGAGCATTTTATGCAGACCGCAGTAGGTTGCCTTCTCAAACTTGGAAAAATGCGGTGTGGTACGGACCGCGGTCCATTTTGTACGGTCCGCATTGGGTAGGTGAGATGGGCCCTAGGACTTTTTCTATAAATAGTACCTAAGGCCGTCATTTTAAAATTTTCGATCTTTTAACTCTCAAAGCTTCAAAATTACTGTTCATCCCCTCTCTTTGCACATAAGCTTCTTCTTCATCATAGCATCTTACATTTGGTACTCTCATCTCTTTTCAATTGTTAATTTTATTATTTTCAATTATTTTTTGTCTTATTAGCTTTTCTTCTGTTCTTCTCGTACTTTCTTTCGATTTGGTAGCTTAGGGTAGTTAATTTCTTATTTAAGTTAGGATTAGGTAGTTAAATACACTGGGCAAACACTTAGGGACCCTACATTAGGTGTAAAATTGGACGTAAAGTCAAGATTTCATAAACCCTAAGTTAGTGCTGCAACTGGGCACTCAGTGCGGACCGCAATGAAAATTGTGTGGTCCGCAGTGACCTTGTGCGGTCCGCATTGGCATTTTATGCGGACGACATTAAAGGTTTTTTTTGAACATGTTCATTAAGGATCACGGTCGCATTGCATTTTGTGCGGTCCGCAGAGCATTTATTCTGAGAGTGGGTAGTCTGAACCTCACCTATGTGCAGACCGCATTTCTATTTTGTGCAGTCTGCATTGGTCCTTGTGCGGCCGCACTACATTTTGTGCGGTTCGCAATGCATAGATTTAGAGAGTGGGTATTCTGAACCCTACCTCTATGCGGACTGCATTGCAATTTTGTGCGGTCTGTATTGACCTCTGTGTGGCCGCACTACATTTTGTACGGTCTGCACTCTACAACAATTTGATACTGTCTGCAATATTTTATTTCCTGCAACTGTGAACTTCAATGCCTTTCTGAATACTAACAAGCCTAATGGATGCTGTTTGCAGACAATGGTGAAACAAAGAGGCAAGGGTTCTAAACTAGCAGGTAGAGGAGAATACTCTCAGGGAGAGAAACAAAAGATGTTATGATTGACTCCCCAAGCCCGTCAAAACATTAAAAACACAAGGAAGATCATCAAAGCTGCTGATAGGGCTATTGATCAGTCGGGGAGTGAGTACGAGCCATCCCAGGAGGTATCTTCAGACTCCGTGACAGAATTTGTCCCTGACTGACCGAAGAGAAACAGACTAAGAGACACTCCTCCAGCATCCCCCATTGCCCAAGGTTCAGTGAATGTATCTTCTGGGTCGTCTGAGGGCTTAGCTGAAGGTAGTGGGGATGAATACTCCACCTCTCCCACAACTTCGTTATCTGGAGAGGGTGCAGTAGGAGAAGAGGAGGCAGCAGCTGAAGAAGAGGTAATAGGAGAAGGGGTGAACCTCAGGTCGGAGGTGTAGCTAGAACTAGAAAACCGGAGGTGTGGCAAGATCAATTCGTGAGTGAGGTGGCCTACCATAAATTCAGGGAATGGTGGCCTGTGGGGAAATTGATTCCGGAGAAAAGCTTTGTTGATAGAGACCTATTGCCTCACAACCCAAATGTGAGAAGCAATTTAGGGAGAGAGTAGGCTGGGCGTACTTCTTGGGGGACTGTGTGGATGCAAACGAGCATTTGGTTAGGAATTCTATACCAATGTTGCCCACATAAAAAAGGGCACCAAAGTGACCAAGGTGCGAAATTTAAAAGTGTTTTTGATGGAAAGTAAACAAATGACTACTTGGGTTTCGATGAGAAGGATGAATCGATGTACTTGGCGAAGATGGAATTAGGTGAGGAGGTTCATTCTTGGTTGGCACAGTATCTGGCAATCCCAGGTACCACCCCCTATTGTCTGAATGCGGGAGTAAAAATTTTAAGAAGAAGTTTGAATTTCGAGGCCAAGGGATGGGAAACATTCGTGTGCAGCAGGTTGGAACCCACTACTCATGACAACTCCTTCCCTCTTCACCGGGTAGTACTGGTAGCATCAATCATGGTAGGGTACCCGATTAACGTCAGGAATGTGATATCTCGGAAGATTACACAGGTAGTAACTGAGGTGACAGAAACTACCCTTTCCCCAGCTTCTTGACCATGTACCTCCGGGACCTAAAAGTTGAAAAGCGACCATTAGATATCAAAGTCAAAGTAAAGGCCATGTTCTCATGGTACAACATGCAAGGTTATGACAACCCAAAAGGCAAGACCTTCAAAGGAACAACCACTGCTCCAACTAGTTAGTCTGAAGAGCCAGTTGTGGTGGTGGCTCCTACTCAGACTGCCTCCACCTCAGCGGACATCCCCCCTGGTCCATCCACTTCATCAGATCCAGATATACCCTCTACCCGAGCCTACCTAGTGACTGCACACCGGCTGAGCCAGGCTCTTCTCAGCATCAACAACTAGATGCAGACAGCTTTACCCAAGTTGTCTGTCCTTACTACTACAGTAGCAGCTCAGTCGGCACCTCCACCTCCGCAAGTCCCACTGTCTATTAAGGATGCGCTCAAGGAAATTTCTAGAAAACTAGAATAAGATCCTTGATACTCAGAAAGTGATTACAGAAGCTATGGATTCTCATGGGAAAGCTCTTAAGGAGCTTGCTAGGGAGGCCAAGAAGATGATAAAGACGTGGGCTTCCAAGGAGTCAGTAAAAGAGTTGAGGGTTGAGGTTGACAGGTTGAAGGCAAATCATCTGCCTTTGGATTTATTATTCTAGGACCCTATGCCAGCAACCCATCCCCAGCCAGAGTATTCGTAGAGGCCTCCCAATAGGAGGAGGAGGATTCTGCGCGCAGATAATGCAGTCATCCAGTTGGCAGACCCACTGGAGACCTCCTCCAGTCAGCCACATGATGCAGCTTAGGAGCCTGTCCAGGTCCAGGCCCAGGTCCCAGCAGCAGAGCAGTAGGTCATAGGGAACCCGTTTGAGGTTCCGAAGCATATTGAGGACCTAGGGACCACTCAGGATCCCATGTAGACAGATGAGCCATAGGGAGTTTCTGTATCTTCTTCTCTTTATTTTGGTGCTTATTTTGCTTAGTTGGCATTGAAGATAATGCCAGCTTTGATTTGAGGGGGTAGGCAGTACTTTGATTTGATATGGATAAATGTATATATCTGACAGATTTTATTCTTTCGTTATTTTTTTTTCTTATTTTTCATCTTTGGTATGTATACAATTTTGTTACTTCATTACATTTTTCGTACTTTTCACTTTGGGTCTGTATATAAAAATATGTTGCATTGTATATATTCATCCCTGTATTGTATATTCGATTAAAATCCCCTCTTGTACATATTCATTCTACTTTCCGCATTTTCTTTTCCATAGTTTCTTATTTATGTTCGTAGCTTCTTGTTTTGAGCGTTTGCAATAAGCTTTTGGTTTTCTTAATGCCACGGTTCTTTCCAAAGGTAGAGTTTGTGTGAACCGGGTGACTCTTCCCAATAATGGATGGCGTGACAACCTTCTTAAGGGTTTGAGTCCATTTTTGTTTTTTCTTTTAGTAGTTAGTGGTTAAGGGTACCTCAAGCAAAGTTTCACTTGGGCCTAGCATATTTGCCTTCGATTTCATGGTCAAAAACAAATTGTTGTGTTTAGGATGGTGAAAGTCATGACCTTGAGACTCTTGCATTGACCGATAATCATCCAGTGGTTTCTCGGAACCATTATGCGCTCAAATCTTATCTAAGGTCATTGTGGGCCCCCGATTATGTGTCTTTAGCAATCCCATAGTTTGAGTGGTAAGAAATTGCATTGCAAGTCCAAGTTCCGAGCCATTGGTCTAAAACTTGCCCTGAATGTGTGTTAAGGCAAAATCCTAAGTGAATTTTGACTTCAGACATGATTATAAGCTCTCCTTGATCCAAATGATAGCTTGAACACTTCCATATCCTACCAAAGATAAATTCCTAGTCAACCCTTTTGAGCCTTAAACCTTTTTCCTTCAAGAACCATAATACAAGCTTTTACCCGTTCCAAAAGATACCCTCTCATGGCACCCGATCTTTCCTTAGCACATGGAAAAGTATAAGTTTGGGGGGAGAGACGAGGATTGCAAAAAAGTGGTAAAAAGGTACAAAATGAAGAAAATGAAAGGCAATGAAAAATAAAGAAAAGCAAAAAGACAAAAAGAATACTCAATGTGGAAATAAATAAAAAGGATTCAAGAAAAGCAAAGAATGAAAGGTGTGGAAAATAGAGAAAGGAGAAAGGATTTGAAATGTATAAGAAAGAGTGACAATGTGTCTCTCTATCCCCTTGAAAGAAGTGAAAAGACTCAAAAAGTCAACTGAATTTATGCCAAAATGAAACAACATAAGTGCTTAAGGGAAGATGGAACCTACTTAGACCAAACATTGCCTACCCGGAACCAAAAACCTTCACTATATCTCCACAAAAGCCCTATATGATCTCTAGTTGAATGAAGCTTACATTAGTTGTGACTCACATAAGGGAAAATCATATGGTACTTAGAGCCGGACTTGTGACTTTTATTTTTGTGAGATGAGTGAATTTCCATTAACCTCGGCCACTATTCTAAAGGTGAGGTCTGCTTAGAGAAAGTTGAGGATGTGTGAGTTTGGGTTCCATAATGACTAAAGTAATTGAAAGAGTTCTTTGATGTGTTGAGTCAACTCTTAATGCTTTTGTGTCGCACTTAATCCATGTTGTTTAAAAGAGTAAATGTTGTTAATGATTCATTTGTATTGAGGGAAATTGTTAGTCCCAATTGATGCTAGATGAGTTCACTTTAATATAGCTGAATTTTCTTGGATTTTCTCTTATGGGGTGGGTCTTATTTTGATTGCTTGAGGACAAGCAAAATTTTATGTTTGGGGGAGTTGATAACTAGGGAATATGATGCATTTTACACTCCTTCATGCTCAAGTTTTGATTAGAAATGTATAAAAAATAGTCCCAAAAGGCTCACAAGTTGTGCTTGATTGCAGGTTTGATCAACAAGGTGACAAGGTGTCAAAGATCAGCTCAAAAAGGAGTGAAACTTGGACAAGTACCAAGACAAGATAAAAGCTCAGGCAAAATAGGACTTGTGCGGCTGCACACCATTCTGTGTGGTCCGCATAAGTGAGGTTAAGAGAGGCTGCTATTCAAGCAAAAAGGTAATGCAGCTGCATGAGGTTTTGTGCGGTCTACACTAGGATCAATGCGGCTGTACTCGATTTAGTGCGGTCCGTAGAGAGAAGGTTCAAAGAGTTTCCAAGTCCCAGTTTGAAGCCCAATGCGGTTCGCTCTCCATTTCATGCGGACCGCATTAGAAGCCACCCAGCCACACTCGATTCTGTGTGGTCCCCATTGCCCAAGTTCAGAGAGGCGTTTATTCAAGTTCAGAGCCCTAGTGTGGCCACACGTGATTTTGTACGGTCCGCACTAACCCCGCAGGGATATTTTTGTCCAGATTTGTCAGCTTAGTATAAATAACTTCTTTTCCCATTTTTTAGGTAATCAGATAGTTTCTACTGAAAGCTGAGCTCGTGAATTCAAATATTTTAGCTATTTTGAATAATTTTAGTTGTATTTCAACATTGAATCTCCAAGTTTAATTTAGCAATTAATTAATATGAGTTTTTCTTCATATATTTCTTTGTTTTCTTCTCTAATTATGAGTAGCTAGACCCATAAGTTAGGGTTGTGGCTCAACCCTACTGTAGGTAATTGATGGGTCTTGTGTTTTAGGGTTTGGTTGATTATGGGTGTTTGATATTTGGACTAATTTCATGTTTAATTGCTGAATTAGTGGTTTCAAACACTAGTTTGTGTTTAGTTGACTTTGGTTCTTCTTGAGAAAGAGAGCCTAAGTCTCTAAAATTAGTCCAAAAAGGAATTGGGGCGTACTCAAGAGATTGATAGCCCCAATTAAACGGTTAAACCTAGAGATAGTAATACCCGACTTGAACCCTGATTGCTTGTGCAAATTTGCATACCCAATTGGTCTTAAGAAAGTCAATTCGAGTAAAATCACTCGAACTACCGAGAGGTACAAAGTGAGTAGAATCGAGCAACGGTTATATCATACTCCCCAAATGTGACAATCTAGCTTCAGACTCAAGAATCCGTCAATTGACCACCTAGGCGGAAGTCACTACCCTAGTGCCTTTTAATCATTTGAATAACTCGCAATAGTTTAACCTTAGCTTACTTTAGTTTAATTGAGCATTATAGTTCTATAAAATTAGAATCATAATCAAAACCAAAAATGTGTAGAAGTGCAATTAAGAGCAAATACACAACTCCGTTTTAGATAGACACCCAACTCCAATATCTAGCTCCCCGTGGAAATCGATCCCGACCTTAATCGGGTAAAAGCTGCTTCGAGCTCTCTCACTACTCAATAGTAGTGCAGGGTTCGCTTCAATCAACGAGTACGTACACGAGTTATTTATTGTAAAACTCCATTTTTCACTAAGTCATAACCTGTTTTTCTCCTTGTTTGAATTACATTAGCACATGTACTATCTTATTTAGATTAGAGAAGCATTCCTACGTGTTATAACTACCTATTTGAACTTTGTGCAGCATGTTTAGTAAAATTACCTGGTTTTCTTGATTTGAACTTAATTCAAACTGTATATTTTCTTGTTGTGACTGTTATTTATATTGGTTGAGTTGCACATTTACTTAGGGATTATGGAACGGTATTCCATAAGATCCTCGTGTACTGCATATTTACGTTAGGACTATGGAACGGTATTCCGGGAGATCCTTCTACCCCCCCCCCCAAGCACTGCATATTTTCTTTGGGACTATGGAACGGTATTTTTCGGGAGGTCCCCCCTCTACATATTTACGTTTGGGACTACAGGACGGTATACCTGGAGATCCTTGTTGCTATTATTGTATTCTAAGCTGTTGGCTTCCATTGAGTTCTATTCCTATTAGATTTCCGTATTTGTTTTATTGTAATATTCTTTTTGTCCTATTTCATTATATTTATACCAGTAGGGCCTTGACCCATCTCGTCATTACTCGACCGAGGTTAGGCTTGGCACTTATTGGGTACCGTTGTAGTGTACTCATACCCTTTCTTGCACATGTTTTCCGTGTGCATATCCAGGTAATAGCTATCAGCCTCGAGTCTAGCTGTGTGGTTGCTCCTTCAGGAGGCTTCATAGTACATCTGTCGCGTCCGCAGACCTCAGAGGCCCCTTCTATCCCATATGTATAAGAATATGATACATGATATTGCTGAGGAAAATGGCCCAATCCCATAAGAATATGATATTGCCGAGGCAAACGGCCCCATCCCATAAGAGTGTGTTCCAATATCCTGTCGAGGCAAACGATCCGATCCCATAAGAGTGTGGTTCATAATCCTACCGAGGCAATGGCCCGATCCCATTAGAATAAGAAGCTTTAATGGGTCCTTGGCCCCACTCATGAATATACGTGTGAGTTATGCAATTTAAAGAAGTTTTTTGATGAAAACACACAATGCGAGAGAAATTCGTAAGGGAAGCAAAATTATTTCGCGGCTAATCAAGTATCTCGTCAAATCTTTTACAATAGCGAGTCCATCACTCTACGCAAGCCTAGTCTTAGGTCGTAACACAAAATCAAGTAGCTAAGCGGGCAATAATAACTCAATCAGTACAAATAAAGCATGGCATGAATCCTAGTCTACCCGCACATCATCAGGAATTCTAGCATGCACACGGACACTCGCCACCTCATATATGCGCAACTCCCACAACATGTAGCATATAACAAGAATAACACTTATAGGGTAATTTCCCCCTTACAAGGTTAGAAATGAGACTTACCTTGCTTCGAAGTTCCATAACCGGCTCCAATGCCTCTTTAACTCCTCGACTCAAAGACAAATGATCTAAAAATAGTCAAACAACGTGCAAATCAATCAAAATATACTCCAATGATTACAATTTAACAATTTATAATGATTCTAATTTTGCTCGAAAAGTGAACAAAGTCAACCCTCAAGACCACGTTCCCTAATTCCAAAAACTTTCAAAGATAAACATTACCCATAATACCACGAACTCAAATATGTAGTTTATTCCTAATTCCATGTCCAATTTCGTGATAAAAATCTAAAAATACCATTTCTAGGGTTTCTTCCAAAAATTCCATAATTTCTATCAAATTTCCATGCTACAAATCCATATATAACCCAGGTATTTAACTCAAAACAAGTAATAATAACTTACCTTATGATATATGGCAAAAACGATCTTCAAGAATCACCCCAAATCGCCCTACATGAGCTCCAAGAACTTAAAAGCGATAAGATAAGCTCAAAATCCCAAAATTAGATGTTTAATACACATGCCAGGTCTCCTTCTTCGCGATCGCAATTATTATCCATGCGATCGCGATTAACAAAAGTTACATCATTGTTTTCCTTCATCGCGATCACGGCCAAAACCTCGCGATCGTGATGTACAAATTTTGTTTCCTCTTCACAGATAGACTTCGGTATAATGGGCATAACATTTGATACAAAATTCCAAATAACAAACAGTTTGATTTTCTGAAAACTAGATTCAATGGAATACAAATTCTATTTTTGGAGCATCCCTAAATTCCTTATAGATTGCAAGATATAAGCTCCCGAAGCCAGACTACTATCAGCAGAAAATCCTTCTATGCGGTCGTGAATTTCCTTCTGCAATCGCGATTCACAAGCCCTGGAACAACACTTTGCTCTTCGCGATCGAGGCCCTTTCCTCACGATCGCGAAGAAGGGTCTACCAGATCTCAAAAAAAGCAGCTCAAACATGACGAAATGACCCGTAACTTTTCTGAAACACACCTGAGGCTCCCGAGACCCCGTCCAATCATACCAACCATTCCCAAAACATGATACAAACTTGCTTGAGGCCTCAAATAACACCAAACAACATCTAAATTACGAATCAACAATCAAAACACCTCTTTCAACTTTCAAACTTCGCCAGACACATCCGAAGTACACTTAAACATTCCGGAATGACACTAAACTTTACGTGCAAGTCACAAATCAAGATACGAACCTATTCCAAGGCTCAAAATTCCAAACGGACATCAATAAAATCAAAGTTCACTTTAAATCAATCTTAGGAAATTCTAAAACCTTCAAAATGCTAACTTTCCATAATAAGCGCCGAAATGCTTCCGGACCAACCGATACTCAGCCTGAACATACGCCCAAGTCCGAAATTATCATACAGCCTATTGGAACCTTCAAATATCGATTCCCATGTCATTTACTCAAAAGTCAAACCTTGGTCAACTCTTCCAATTTAAAGCTTCCGAATTGAGAATTTTCCATCTGAATCAACTCTGAACCTCCGAAATTCGAGTTCGACTACGCGTACAAGTCATAAAATATTAAGTGAAGCTATCAAGGCCTCAAACCACCGAAAAACATGCTAGAGCTCAAAATGACCAGTCGGGTCATTACATTCTCCCCCACTTAAATATACGTTCGTCCTCGAACGTGCCAAGAACCATTCTAAAATTGCCCAAAACCACTGTTTAATACCTCGCGCACCTACCCGTGCTGCCACAACCCATGTGAATACATTAGATCAAGCTAGATTGAAGATACTTCCTACTACCTTAGCCCACAAGCCTTAGAACAGAATTTCAACATCTGAAATTCTCTACGAGACCTGATTTTAACGTACAAACACCATATCAATCTCAACCTGCTAAACCAAACACGATCATACACCCATGTTGAAACCACACAATGCACCACTTAATTAGAATGATGCCCATAACAACATCCTCCAACCGTAGAAGCTGCAAATTCACTAACCTGATGCCCGTAGTATAGATCATATGTGCATAAGCCCTAATCCAACACCCGTGATACTACAATGATGAAAACAACGTGTAGAAGCCCGTAACCACCTGCCAAATCAATAAATCATAGAGTTCTCCACTCAACAAGAACTCATACCTCATTCTGAACTGAATAATGACATTTTCCCTCTAATATACCTTATATAAATCTGATTGCACTAATTCCGGGTCCAATAACCTCGTCTTACCCAATACAAGATGCTCGGGAAATAAGCTACCTAAAACACTTCCAAAAATCTCATATGACGCCATCAATATGCCAACAAGCTATAAACTCGAATTTGACCCATAAGGAAGAACTAAATTTGGAAAAGAACCATCCAGCCCACATTACGAATAAAATGGTCGAACGGGTGCTATGAACCTATCTCAGAGATGAGAAATAAGGCACACAATTATGTATAAGGAACTGTACTCAACATCTCACTACTGCGGCATACAACCCAATCCACACATGACACTGTTGCAGTGTGCAACCCGATCCGAACATGATACAGTTGCAGCGCGCAACCCAATCCGAACAACATACCCGTGGCGGTGTGCCAAACTAATCCACACATAAAAATAAATAGGGAAATACCCATAAATTCATAATCCTTATACTTACAAAATACCCGAATATTGACCACAAGCACGCCAGGTGAAAATATACAACCCTGGGGAGACAGATAGCGCCATGCGCTACAAAACTCGAGCTCGACTAAGGTGCAATAACAACAAGCTACACAGAACCACAACACACGTGCAAATAATCAAGGTATCTCACAATCCACATGGAATATTAGAGTATTATAGAGAGTAGCTGACAACAGGAATAACATCCAACACCTGAAGCCTCATCCATAAGAAGTTCTATGCTGAGTGGACACATCTGACCTGATGTAGAGCATACAATTCACATTAGTTCTAATAGCGGACATCAAGCCGATTTCGATAATCCCATACTAGGCCAATAACCTTTCAAGGATCCACAATAACCCTATTCATGACACATAAAAGCAGCCATCCAATCTGGAATAAACTCCCACTATCCATAACCAAAGGAATAAAGCGTCTCTCAGTCATAACCTCTCCTATTGCAAACAGTACCAAAATCTCCATACCAGTTTTAAATCTCTAACAATCGAATGACTAACAAGTCTCACTTACATGATCATGACGTGGGATATACTCCTAGAACCTTCCGCACTAGGTAGTAAAATCTAAACGTTAATGGCCATCGGCCATGCTATTTCTATAATACTGGCCACGTATCCGCATTTCAATACCCAACACTCCTACCACAAAACAGACCATCCTCAGGCTGCCCAAAAATAGTGTCAGCATACTCTGAACATCTGAAATCCTCCCTCGCCCCTCCGAGCTCGTGACATTCTTATCAATACCGAACCGCAACCTTGATCCTCAAGTTCCAATTGCCATACCGCTCACTGCACTTATCATGCCGCTAAGCGAGAGTATAAGAATTTTATCATAACTCCTGAACCACCAATAAAATAAACACTTCATCATCTAGAACCCTTTCAGTCAACACATTTCAAAGGAACAATTGCAACACGCAACTGAATTCCCATAACTACCGAAAATACAAGCCTCAAGTTGTGTTCTAAACCACCATAACTCTTCCGGGATCCGTCTACACATAACAGACCATCATAATCAAATACCTCCAAATCAATCAAATTACGGTGGCTGCCAAGCCCGCACGTAGAGCTACGAATCACTTGTATAGCTTAACATACCGAAGGAACTGATCATTTCCACAACCATGTTGATTCAACCCATCACTAACTGACCCAAAATTCTTCTGATTTACTCTTGACTTGCCTTCGAAATAATAACAGCTCCCTTCAAATACATAACAGACCTAAAAAAACACTCATCTTGAGTGACCTAAATCACGAGACCATGTTGTCTCAATATTAATAAGCCATTCTATACCCTCTTCATGCACTCAGTAATATCTCCAACTGATACGCTGCACCGATTAGATCTTTTGTAAATCTGAAGTTTTTTCTCCCACTTCTCTAACACTCCACAGCAAACCCTATGATAACATACAATACTCTAAGCAACCTTCACACTCTACTGCAAAACCTAGTCTTCAACCACATAATGAACCCAAAAAATTCTTAAGCACCACACCTTAAATCTTGAATCCACTACGACCATTATTAAAAGTCACCCACTCTAATCCAATCTTGATTATTTAACCAAATACTAGTGCTCCGTTAGAACATGTGCACTCCTATGAAACAACCAGATGAATCCTTTTCTTTGTCCATCACATCTGCAAAAGCATAACTTATAATCCATCCTTAGCACCTGCACACGAATCGATAAGGCAAAATGTAACACATATACGTCAAACTTCCTTATCCAAAATTTCTCGTCCTCTTGGTCATAACTAATCCACCAATGCACCGATAACCCGAAACTATATAGGCACACAACCACGTGACTCACTTATAGACGGTGGGCTCCCCCACTTAGCTTTACACTACAATCACATAGATCTAAACCCCACAACAAACACTTCTTCCAGTTACCATGATCCCACATTGTTGCTTAGCCAAATTCCTTATAAGTTCTTGTTGGACTAATCATAACACATCCCGACTTATCCGCCACAATCGTAAAATCGACCTCCTAACTGGCATACCATCTTCTTTAAGTGACCCAAGCTCACATTGTAGTACATTCATCCCATGCTGGACAGAAAGTAGAACTTTTCATAGGAACCTTATCAAAAATCATACAAACGCTAACCTGCTAATAGGAGATAGCCCACCTGTGTACCCTCATCTGGACCTACTCTAACTTCATTGATATAGTTGCATCCATCATGAAATCAACTAACCTCTCTGGGTCTGCACTGATCCGCGGTCCGTAAGAATTCATTCATTTATTAACATCACTCGAAGGTCCAACAATATGTTATCAAGCCCATGTCACCCTATTACATATAGGCCCAACAACATAACATACTGAAGATGATTACTTCAACTTTAACTCGTAAACCGTAACATCATATTTCCAACATCCAGAATTTCTTATAAGATCTGAATCTCGCATCTACACACTGTATAAATTCTGAACAAGTTGTATGAAGCCACAACCATAACCCAAGACACAATCACAAGATATACCACACAACTCAATTACCCATAGCAAAATTCTGATCACAATAGTTGCTCAAAATAACCCAATTCCGGTAATAAACCTCTTATCAAACAAAACCTTGTTCTAAAACTTTCGTACATTGCCGATGATGAAAGAAACACGCAGAACTCATAACCATTCATCAGATCAACAAGTCATGGAGCTCCCTCTCCTTCGACAAGAACTATAGCAATTTCTAAGTCGACTTTCGATATTGTCCTTCCAAATATACTACAATCAGATCCAATAGCACCCATCCTAGGTCCGACGAGCTCATCTTATCACAAACACCTGACATGTCACACCAATGCAACCTTAAGCCACAAACCTCACAATTCGTGCACCAATAAGCAGCAATTCAAATGTACTAAAACATGGAAAATGACTCAAACGAGGGAACCATCCCGCAAGCTCAGCAAGTACCTCCACAACACAATGCTAAAAACCCATCACACATTGTTGAACCAAAACACATGAATCTATCATAGAGGATCATATCTTAACATAACTCTGCCGCAATATGCGACCCCCTCCAAACATTGGTCCATAGGAAATACATCAAGCCACTCTGCTCAAAATCGATAACCATGAGCAATTCGACTACAAGTACCCAATGTGCATGACCATAACCATAGAGAAGTGAATGACACAATGCCACACAAGCCTAAAAGGATATAACCAATGCGCAATCAATCATGTATCACCCAAATACCCATCTCGCTATAATTCCGCTATAAGGCCCCAATAGAACCGCACCAAGTGTGCATATAACCAACGAATCACACCCCTCGTAGCATAGAAGAGTAACTCATGGAACATATCAAAACATGAATAAGCTCAACACTAACTGAATGGCACATCCCTCATAGTTGCAGTATGGAGTCAACCAATCCGACCCGGTGCAAAACACACATCCTTATTGGGCCTAACAATGGACCCCAAATCAACTCTAGCCACCCACAATAGATAAATAACCCTATAAAAGTCCATAATGTATGAATCATAACACATACTATTATCTGGCTAGCTTCAGCCACATCTTCATAGTCCACAACCACGAAACAATCTGCTTCTAAAAATTCTCGATCTCCAAATCCATAGAACACACGAATCACCATATCTGATCCCAACTCCACTGCCTGAATTTATAACTCATCTTTCATACACGATCATCCCACGAGGATTACTTCTCTAATTCTTCTGTGCCACATAGAAAATTCTGAATATCAACAGTCGATCAATTAGACGAGTACCGTAATACTAATGAAGTATACATAAATCAAAATACAATGTGCCTTCCGAAATGCGCATCCTTCACAGGCAATACCAAGTAGTAATAACATTCATCTAGTCATCTGAAACAATCTATGTTATCTAAGAACTTGTGACCTTCACTCCAAAACTGAACCGTGACCTTGCTCATGCAAATCTCAATACACACCGCATATACCATGCTATCATATGAAAAACATGAGAACCTTATAATCTACTCCGAGTCACAAGCAAACTATATACTCAATTAGCCAGGAACCTTCCATTTGATCTCATCTAGGAGAAAATTCACAACACGCAACATGCTCTTCACGCCAGTAGGAACTAGGAAATACCCATATCAAATCATGGCAAAAACCATTGAGAACTCTTCGAAACCTATTTGCATATAATCTACCCATTAGAACTGAATCTCTCTAACTTAACCAAGCCACGCAGGTCGTCAACCCAAGGGTATGGCCACAAAACACATGTGGAGACTCACCACGTCATAAGTACCCCAAAGAATCAATTATACTCATTACCATGCTGATCCGACCTACTACCAAGCTGTCATATTTGTTCGAGTTCCTTCCAATTTACCCTCAAGTTGACACTTCTACTTGTCAAAACACCACGATCCTTAACCAAAACTTACCCCACGAGATTCTAGCATAAAACCACACCACCCTAAGGCCCATAAGCCACTGAATTTCCTCTTAAGCACCCCAAAGCACCACAACTAAAACACCCACTCTGTAAAGACCTTATGTGAACCAAAAATTATTTCCTTCACCTCTTTGATACTGAAGTGTATAATCCATAATGATATAGAAATGCCACAGGTCTCGACACCATCTAACTTAAATATCAAATTCTAGTCATATGCAAATCTGAAAAATTCTCAATTGCTACATATAAATCATGAATCCATCAGAATCTTCCCGATAGTCATCCACTCTATTGAAATCTCAATTGCACCTCCCAAATGGTGGAACGACATGTGCCTTTATTATCACAATAACACCAAAAGAAGTAACCCACACCTCTAAGAAACCGACGGAATCCCTACCTCATGCATACTACATCCATCGCGAATAAAAAACTCAAATCATCCCGTGATTTCCATATACCGATACAGTGTGATACAACCCATATCCAGGAATTCCCTTACTCGAGTCATCCTCAATCTCTACCTCTACCAGTAATAACTGATTCACAAGTATACCTCACACTGAAATCAATACAACACATAACCGTGCAATCAACTCGTTGATAGCAAACTCCCCCAGTTGGCTCAAAGCCATAGGACAAAACACTCGATAAATCAAAATGCCCATACTTTATTACTGACATAATCCCATACTGAAATTAAACTCAATCCCTCATAAGCTCATATAACACAAACCCTCTACTACCTCATATTACCCGTAAATCTCACAATTCATCCTCGTGATGGTCAGTACAACTGTTACAACCGATCCAAACTCAAATCGCACAAACATAACCCACTAGTAGAAAAGAAAGCCTCCACACAACATCATAAAAAAAATCACACATCCGTATATTACCTCGCATGTTATAACCCACCTGCTTAACTTCAAACTGCCATCTCTTTATAGCTTTCCACCGCCTTAACTACTACATAATTACTTAACTTTCCTGAGTCTGAACTCACAACAAGCATGAAAATCTACTTCACTCCATAATTAAACAACATGATAGATCCCTCAACACACCCACAACTCGAGCCAGTACATCAAGTCAAGACAAAAATTAAGCAACTAATAGTCTTTTCTACATCTCAAGTAAACTCTATCATATTTAAACCATTTGAACACATACTGCAGTCACATCATATTCATCATATAGCCATCCAACCACTCATCAAGCCACAAATTCCACTAATAGGGATGCTATCAGACTTATAAGTCTAAAACCAAGTGCTCACATAACCAAAATCTCCTTGCTCAAGCCATATACAAAACCCGACCTCAAGTCTTCCAGACTGGCCCATCATTAACATACAGAAATCACATCCCGTACATCATTTCATGGAATAGCAGGTCATCGACATACAAATTCGTGGAAGGAATTAAAAAAGTTACGCTTCAAGCTGAATCAATACCGCATGATAAGGAAAGAAAGATGGGAAGTTTATCCTAAATGCCTTGTAGACTCTCGAAGATATGTATGGACATCATCATACCGATCCACAAGACTCTATTAGACATTTGCTCATGACTTGTAGAACCTATGAACCTAGAGCTCTGATACCAGCTTGTCACGACCCAAAATCCAACTAGTCGTGATGGCACCTAACCCAACCCACGGTAAGACAATTAACAACCATCCCATTTCCAATGAAATTTAATAAGAAATTAAATAAAAGAAAATATTTGAGTCTTATACATTTTTCAAGGACTGATAGTACAAATCATGAGCTTCTATGATTAGAATTTACAAAGCTGGTATGAAATAAATACATCATCTATTCGAAAGGTACATAAACAGATTTTTATAAATCTAAGGTTACCATGAACAAGAGGCAACAATTATCGAAACGCAAGTACGTCTTCAATTCCAGCTCCCATCGATCACAGCAACATCAGCATCCAAAATCTACACGCAAGGTGCGAAAGTGTAGTATGAGTACAACCGATCCCATTTACTCAATAAGTAATAAACCTAACCTTAGTTTGAGAGTAGTAACAAGCTGGAACAAAGGTCGGATTCCAACACAAATAACTAACAACAATTCATAACAACATAATGAAAGTAATAATAGAAGTAACTCAGAGATAAAATGCTCGGCGCATTCACAGCTCCAGAATATAGGTCCGCTTTTTAAGTAAATCAGTGAAAATCCAAATCTTTCACTGAAATTACAAAAAAATATGAGCAAGTTTGAAAACTGAAATTTTCCCCCCAAAAAGCTTTCAACAGGTAAATGTTTCATTTTTCAAATGGCATGAGGAAAAATACATCTCTATGCCTATATGGCAACATGTGTGAGAAGTCAGGAATGACGTGATGCCATACAATAAGGAAAATGCATCTCTATGCATGTACGTCATATATGCATGTCAATGCAATGTATCTCAAAGATGAACTCATGTGCTTACACTCTCAGAGTAGTCAATCTCATTGTCTCACATTTTCCACTTATCATGCTCAATCACTTGACATGAGCAGTCACTCAGTACTATATATGGCCAATCCAGCCCAGGGAAGATCCGTCCCAAAATATACGTAGCAACTGCCAGTCAGTCGCTCAGTAATGTATAAGGCCAATCTAGCCCGGGGAAGATCCATCCCCAAATATAAATGCTTCGGCAAGATCCATGCCCAAGGAAGATCCATCCGTTAATAAAAATCAACCGCGCTCACTGGGGGTGTGTGCAGACTCTGGAGGGGCTCCTTCGGCCCAAGCGCTATATCAATCCAATCATGGCATAAATCAATGATACTCGTTGTGGCGTGCAACCCGATCTGCATATATACAACCATAAGGCTCGTTGTAGCGTATAACTTAATCCGCATATATACATATATTATTCACACCCCAGGCCCTCGACCTCTCTCAGTCTTCAATCTCTCATGTCTCTCGGGCTCACAATGCCATAAAACTAGCCCAAAATAATGATATGTATCAATACAGAGCAATAGAGACTGAGATATGATATGAAATGAATGAACAAGACTGAGTATGAAATTGCAATTTAAACAAATAATTCAATAGCATGACCTCAGTGGGTCCCAACAGAATAAGCATGTAGCCTAGATATGGTTACATGTAAGATCAGGTAACTACACAATACAGAAATAATAGAGTCACAATTCACACGGGGCATGCCCACATGCCCGCCACCTAGCATGTGTGTCACCTTTTCATAAACATATAACACGTAGTTCGGGGTTTCATACCCTCAGCACCAAATTTAGAAGTGTTACTACCTCGAACAAGCCAAATCCAATACCAAGCAAGTCAGACGATGCTCTAAAGATGCCATCTCATGCGTACCGACCTCTGAACGACTCAAAACTAGCCAAAAAAAAAACTCAAATACATCAAATAATGCTAATGGAAACAAACCCAATCGATAAAGGTCGAATCTTTAATCAAAAGTCCAAAATCGGCAAAAAAGTCAAACCCGGGCCCCCACCTCGAAACCCAACAAAGCTCACAAAATCCGACCACATATTCAGTTACGAGTCCATCCATACTAGCTTCACTCGAATCCGACACCGATTCAATGTTCAAAACTCAAAACTCACTCTAGAAAACTTTAGGCTAAAACCCCCGATTTCCTTTTTTCGAACCCTCAATCAAAAACCAAAAATGAAGATAGATTTATGATATAAAATCAAAAATGAGTAAACAACATTTACTCTAACCCACATGGTGAAAATTGCTTCAAGAATCGCCCCATTCCGAGCTTCATAGCTCCAAAAAATGCTAAAATGCCATAAACCCCTGAAATATAGTACTTTATAATCTACCCAGGCATCCCTCTTACGCGAACGCGGAAAATACATCGCATTCATGATGAACAAAAGAAATCTTCCACAAAATACTCTGCGTGATTGTGGGACCTACATCGTGAACACGGAACAAACTCAGCAGCCTCACAAAGATACACAATGCTATCGCAACAACAACCTCGCGAACGCAATACATAAGTCTCTTAAAGCTACGCGATCGCGAGAATAACATCGTGAACAAGAAGAGAAATAGTGTCCGCCCAGCTCAGCCTAAAATCACTACGTGAACACGCGAATACTTGTGCGAACGTGTTGCACAATTTGCAGCAAGCTATGTGAACGCTTCTGAGGACTCGCGAATGCGAAGAACAACTTCCTCCTAGCCACCAACCAACTCTACGTGATCGCGATCCATACTCCGCGGTCGCGATTAAGGAAACTAGATACCCATAACTCAGCAGAACCAGCAATGTAGAAATGAAGGAAAATGGTCCAAAATCAATCTGAAACATGTCCGAGCCCCTCGGGACCCCATCACATAACAACATCAAAATGACGAATTGCACCTCAATTCGAACATGATGAACTTTGAACTTTTCAACTTCCAAAACTCATGCCGAAACATAGCAAATCAATCCGGAATGAACCCAAATTTTGCACACAAGTCCCAAATGACACAACGAAGTTATTCCAACTCTTAGAACCACAATCCGAATCCTATATCCTCAAAGGCAACTCTCAGTCAAACTTATGAACGTTCTAAACCTTCAAATTTTCAACTTTCACCAATTAGTGCCGAATTTGTCTAGCATCCAAATGCAAATCTGGGCATACGCCCGAGTCTAAAATTACCATCCAGACCTAATAGAACCGTCAAAACTCCAATCTGAGATCAAATACTAAAAAGTCAAACTTGATCAACTCTTCCAACTTAAAGTTTCCTAGTTGAAAATCATTCTTCCAAATCAATTCCGAATAACCTGAAAATCACAAACGATGATTCACACAAGTCATAATACATCATATAGAGCTACTCATTCTCGTAAACTACTGAGCGAATTGCAAATGCTCAAAATGATCAGTCGGGTTATTACAGTAAAGTCCCCGCAATAGCCGCGCGTTTGCGCCCAAAAGACCATCAGAAATATATACCTACATAATAAGTGCAGAAGTGTAGTATGAGTACGTAAATCAACACATGCTCAGTAAGTATCTAGCCTAAATCCGAAGAAGAAGTGACGAGGGGTCGATATCGACACTTACTAGCGGTCCAATAAATCAAGTACAATAGAAAGTGAACAAATATGAGGCATGGTAAATAAACAGTGTAAGCAAATATAGGTACGCGGTACGATCTCCTCTGAACGGTAAACACTAGGTATCAATAATCGGATACCTCCTCAATCGGAGTATATTAAATGGTCCCCACCAGATAGGTCATCACAACTCAAATCAGGAAAACTTACAGTGTTTTATAAAAATGCCAAGGCGAACGACCCGATCCAATAAGAATGTGATACATGATAATACTAAGGCGAACGACCCGATCCCATAAGAACATGATATTACCGTGGCGAACAGCCCACTCCCATAAGAGTGTGTTACAATATCCTGTCAAGGCGCACGATCCGATCCCATAAGAGTGTGGTACATAATCCTACGGAGGCGAATGGCCCAATCTTAGTAGAATAAGAAGCTTTAATGGGTCCTTGACCCCATTTATGAATATACATGCGAGTTATGAAATTTTAAAGAAGCCTTTCGATGAAAACACACAATGCAATAGAAATACGTAAAGGAAGCACAATTATTCCGCGGCCAATCAAGTAGCTTGTCAAATCTCCTACCATAATGAGTCCATCACTCTACGCAAGCCTAGTCTGAGGTCGTAACACGAAATCAAGTAACTAAGCGGGCAATAATAACTCAACCAATACAAATAAATCATGGCGTGAACCCTAGTCTACTCAGACATAATCAGAAATTCTAGCACATGTATGGACACTCGCCACTTCATACGTGCGCAACTCCCATAACATGTAGCATATAATAAGAATAACACCTATTAGATGTTTAATACACCTGCCAAGCCTCCTCTTTATGATCATAGTTATTATCCATGCAATTGCGATTAGCAAAAGTTACAACATCATTTTCCTTCATCGCGATCGCGGTCTAAACCTCACGATTGCGATGTACAAATTTAATTTTTGCTTCACAGGTAGCCTTCGGTATGATGGGCATAACTTTTCGTACAAAATTCCAAATGACAAATGGCTTAGATTTCTAAAAACTAGATTCAAAGGGATACATCTTTCATTTTTGAAGTATTCCTAAATTCCTTATAGATTGCAAGATATAAGCTCTCGAAGTCAAACCACTAACAGTATAAAATCCTTCTACGATCGCGAATTTCCTTCCGCGATCGTGATTCACAAGGCCTGGAACAACACTTTGCTCTTCACGATCGCGGCCCTTTCTTAGTGATCGCGAAGAAGGATGCACCATATCTAAAAAAGAGCATCTCAAACATGGCAAAATGATCCATAGCTATCCGAAACACACCTGAGGCCCCGGTGACCCTGTCCAATCATACCAACCATTCCCAAAACATGATGCAAACTTTCTTGAGGCCTCAAATCACACCAAGAAACATCCGAACTACGAATCGATGATCAAAATACCTCTTTTAACTTTCAAACTTAGCCGAACGCATCTGAATTACTTTTAAAGATTCCGGAATAATATCAAACTTTACGTGCAAATCACAAGTCACGATACAAACCTATTCCAATGCTCGGAACACCAAACGGACATCAAAAAAATCAAAATTCACTTCAAATAAATCTTAGGATATTCTAAAACCTTCAAAATGCCAATTTTCCACAATAAGCGATGAAATGCAGTCGGACCACCCGATAATCAACCCGAACAAACGCCCAAGTCCGAAATCATCATACGAACCTATTGTAACCTTCATATCCCGATTCCGAGGTTGTTTACCCAAAAGTAAAACCTTGGTCAACTCTTTCAACTTAAAGCTTCTGAATTGAGAATTTTCCATCTGAATCAACTCCGAACTTCCTGAAATTTGATTCTGGCTACGCGTACAAGTCATAAAATATGAAGGGAAGCTACTTGAGGCCTCAAACCACAAAACATAGCACTAGAGCTCAAAACGACCAATCGGGTAATTACAATATGTTAGCTCCTTACAACTATTAAAGTCGATGCACTGTTTCTTTGCACACGCAATAGTGCAGCAGTCACTTTATGGAATATGCCTTGTACCAGATAATTTCTTATATCATCCCAATGAACTCATATATATTAAAAATATGATTCAAGGAAAAACACACACTTGCAAACCCTAAATCATTAAGTCTCTCTCAATTGTGTTGCCGCCTTTCATTGACTCCAAGGTTTGAAGGACAAAGTAGCAATAAAACAAAGGACCAGATTCCAGCACTGAGTTTATCGAGTGTCCTTAGTATTGTTGTATCTTTGTTAGTATTATTTACTTGTAATTCCTACTTAGCTTAGTTAGAAGTGTTTTGTAGGATATCTTCTGTAACGTCATACATGTATGTTTGTATTTGGCTAGAGTTAGTCAAGTGGTGAGCTTTGTAATAGAGTTATTACAAAGAGGCTTGCAATAGAGTTATTGCAAGTAGATGAGGGATTAAGAGTTTAATTCCTATATTATAATAGGTTGTAATCTAAGTTTGCTTGGTTAGTGAAGTTGAAATCCTATGAGTGTAAGTCGTGGTTTTTAATCCCGTGAGCTGGGAGTTTTCCACGTAAAATATTGTTATGTCATTTACTTACTGTTGTGTATGTGTGTTCTGTGAGAATTGATAGAGAACCAGGTTCTCTTTACAGTTTGGTAGACTCTTAGTCTGCATCATCTTCCGAAAGTGTGATGATGTTCCATGCAAAAATGTTACTGCTGCCGCATTTGTTGAGTTCAGTCAAGAAAAGGCAAAGAAACACAGAGCATAAAATTCATATTTTTCCATCTTCCATCTAGTATTCATAGATTTTATGATTAAAAATAATTTTTTGAGTATTCTCATAAACATGAGTGACTAAGAACCTCATTCTTCTGGGGTTATGGGTTGTTATTGACTATTGTAGTTTGACAGTTGATAATATTGCTTGATCTTATCATATTAATTTGTTTATTCAATCTTGCACTTAATTATTCTATTGTGTAGCTAACAATAGAGTACTATCTACGAATTTATAGTTGAACTCGAAAGAGGAAACTATAGATTGCATATAAGATTGAATAGAGTAAGTTCTTGAATTCGGACATCGAAGACTAGATTCACAATTAGGATAGACATATTCTAGTTGCCTTACTTGGTTATTTATATAGTAAATACGCATGCGTTCTTTTTAATTTCGATTCTATAGACATATAGTCTTGAGTTGGCTTGAATAGGCGAGCAAAGTGTCAAAAGAACTTCACGAGCAAAATAAGCCCTGCTAATCAGCGAATTAGATAAATCAAGAGGAGAGACATTAATCCTATAACCCCGGAATATTCCCATCTTATTGAATTCTTTCTAAGTGTTTGTTTTCTCTACTTGCGATATTATCTTCTTCGTTGCTTAATAATTTTGTAGTGATTTAGTTAGTAAACCCACAATCATCTTCCTCAAAATTCCTTGAACAAATAACTCATAACTCGTTTACTTTAGACAGTAGTTGATGATAAATACTCGTGAGAACGATACTTTCTTATTACTTTATTACTTGTTGACTGCGTATACACATATTTGCGTATGCGTTTGGACCCAACAGGTAGCTTTAGCATTTTTATCTCCCCTTCTCGTGTCCTTAGATTTTGATACAATTGCTTGTTGCTTCCTTAACTTTTCAATTGGCTCTTGAATACACTTCAAAGATTTCTCCATCTTCTGTCGCTGCTAATTTGCTATATACCTATCGATTGCTTTAGTCATTATTTCTAACTTCTCACTCCAATCATCAAAAATATTGTAGCCAACTTCTTAGGTTTTAAAACACATATGTTGTTTTACTTGCTACCAGTGGCCGAGTCACATTAGACACTCCTTCATCGGAAAATTATGTTGTATTGCTAAATATTTTTTTTCGTTTTATGTATATATTTACTATATGTTGACTCCCCTAACTTTTCGGTATACCTAATATTTTTATATTTTGATACCCCTTAGTAAAAATTTTGGCTCCGCCACTGCTTGCTACTTCATCAATGCGACAAATGTTTAGAGGATTACGATTTTATAACTATTTTGCAGTAACTATCAACCTATCACAAAACCTTTTTAAAATCGGAATATATGAAATCAACTGAAACTCACCTAAAGTGGAGTTAATTAGTAATAAAACTAAAATAAGGTATGAAAGGTTATTATGTCCCATTCCTACTAGGTGCAGTTGACAATTCATTGTGTAGTCCAATTTTATACTCATGAGTTCGATTCTATAGAAATGGCACGAGATAGCCACTTTTTAATATGGTATTAAGTTTTTATCCTGTATTTTTAATATGAAAAGATATTTTTATCCCTTTTTCATGTGTGTTGTGTAAATATTAAGGACATGGTGTCCTTAGCATTTACACTGCACACATGAAGTTAAGGGCGCCGTATCCTTAACATTTATACTGCACATATGAAGTTAAGGACATATGTCCTAAAGTTTAATAACTGAAGGTGTAAATACAAAATACTTTTCCTTAATATTTATACAACATTCATGAAGTTAAATATTCTTAATATTTATACAATACCCACGTGTAACATATGTATTATCGTCTGGGTGACTAAAAATTTATTAAGAACTGGCTAAAAAATAAATATATTTTAAATAATAGCTAAAAAATAAAGACATATCTAATTAGTGATTAACGGTGCACTTGCCCCTTCGATTCTTAGGATACACTTGAAAATACTGCAAGCAAAGTGCAAAGCTGAAAAAGACGAAAAAGTCAATTGATGTACAATGTTTTGCCTTTGGTATGTATGGTGTGGCTGTGCGGCAAAAGAGACCAAAGCCCATTGGAGATGGGAATTTTGGCAAGAGAGGGAGTATTAAAAGGAGAGGGTCAAACTCGCAAGTACAAAAGTAGGCCTCAGTGATACGCAGTATGATTGGATGGTGGAAGGCAGCCACGTTGTTATATTGTTACGCTTAACATTGTCATCTTTCCATAACTGGATTTACCCCCAAATCTAATCACCACTCTCCTCTATCTACTAATAATAATACTTCCCCTCAAATCCCTCATTCCCCTTTTTATGCAGATTCCAGGTTCCCATTCTATTGCCCTTTTCCAATTCGCAGGTAGTAACAATTTTGTGCCATTCTTGAATACCCACTTCAAGATTTCATCTCCCAGGCATAAAGGTACTGTCTTTTCATGTTTTTACCCCTTTGTTTATTGGCTAGGGTTTTGCTTTGTGTTTGTTACCGTGATTCTTCAATTGGGTTTTTGTTTTTGATTCTGGGGTTAATTTTTGTGTGTTTTCTCTTGGGAAATCTTGTCAATTATGTTGGATTTGTTTGATTTTTGTATTAGGTGTTTGTCTGGATCGTCTTGTAACATATGTTGGGGAAATAATTACTAGCTTTTTGGAGTTTAAGACTGGTTTAGCATTCCCCAAATGGCACACTGTTTGTATTGTTTAAGGTTGCATAATCTTCACATGCAGATATTTCATAGATACTGACGAGAATTATGGGTTTTAGTTTCTGCATTTGTAGATGTTTGGTCCTTGATTTGGTTATAAAAATTTAACATTGGCACTTGTGCTGTCGGTTTATCAGAATCACTTCCCTTTTCGAACTTGTTTGTTGAATGTTAAGGCTTTTCATTGACTTATTGTTTCCTCGGGATTGAATTTCTTTTTGGTTCTCTATGATATTTTGGGAGCGAAAGTTTAATGCTTTCTGGATGTGTGCAATTGGCAATCTTATATTTGTTTCGTGAATGTTGCTTTAGGTCATGGCTGGGAAGCGAGTTATAGCCATATGTCAGTCAGGTGGTGAATTTGAGACTGATAAAGATGGTTTCCTTTCGTATAAAGGCGGAGATGCTCATGCTATGGAAATGGATGACAAAATGAACTATAATGATTTCAAGATGGAGGTAGCTGAGATGTTCAACTTCAGCCTTGCTACCATGTCAGTTAAATATTTTCTTCCTGGAAACAGGAAGACACTTATAACAATCTCCAATGACAAAGACCTTAAGCGCATGATCAAATTCCATGGTGACTCTGATTCTGCTGAGATCTATGTGATGACTGAAGAAGCTGTTGATCCTGATTTCTCAAACATGCCTGGCAGTAGGTAGATTCCTTGCTGCTGCCTAAATATGTAGAATTATCCCTTTTTAAAGGATGAAATATATGGGGATATACTGTGTTGCAGGTCAAGCCGAACGACTTTATCAGAAATGGTGATCCCTGTTGACGCTCCTCTTAGTGTCGTGGAGGATATCGTGGATGACCCCAATGAGCCTGGCCTCTTGCTTGATGCCAATTTTGATGTTGTAAGTGATACAAACAACATTGACGACACAATTGGGATAGAAGCTGAAATGCCTGTTCCTGTTTCATTTGTTGCCGCTAATTATGACGAAAAGAATGCTAAAGCTGCTCAGCAGTGGCAGAATGATATAACTGGTGTGGGTCAAAGGTTTAATAGCGTACATGAATTTCGTGAGACATTGCGAAAATATGCTATTGCAAATCAATTTGCTTTCAAGTACAAGAAGAATGATAGTCATCGAGTTACTGTAAAATGCAAAGCAGAGGGCTGTCCATGGAGAATTCATGCATCAAGATTGTCAACCACCCAATTGATTTGCATTAAAAAAATGAATCCTACACATACATGTGAAGGGGCTGTTGTTACTAATGGATATCAGGCAACGAGGAGTTGGGTGGCTAGTATTATAAAGGAGAAGTTGAAAGTTTTCCCGAATTACAAGCCAAAGGACATAGTCAATGACATACAAAAGGAATACGGCATCCAGTTAAATTATTTCCAGGCATGGCGTGGAAAAGAGATTGCTAAAGAGCAGCTTCAAGGTTCATATAAGGAGGCATATAGTCAGCTGCCATTTTTTTGTGAAAAAGTGATGGAGACAAATCCTGGAAGTCTTGCAACTTTCACCACAAAGGATGACTCCAGCTTTCATAGGCTGTTTGTATCATTTCATGCTTCACTCTATGGCTTCGAACAAGGCTGCAGGCCCCTGATTTTCCTTGATAGTATATTCTTAAAGTCTAAATACCAAGGCACTCTGTTAGCAGCAACAGCTGCTGATGGGAATGATGGTGTTTTTCCTGTAGCTTTTGCCATAGTAGACGCAGAATCTGATGATAACTGGAGTTGGTTCCTATTACAACTTAGAACTGCATTGTCAATGTGTCGTGGTATTACTTTTGTGGCAGATAGAGAGAAGGGCCTTAGAGAATCTATTGCTGAAATATTTCAGGGCGAGGATGTCTTTCATGGCTACTGTCTACGCTATCTTTCTGAACAACTTATCAGAGATGTGAGAGGCCAATTTTCTCATGAAGTGAAGCGCCTTTTGGTTGAGGACTTTTATGGTGCAGCTTATGCATCAAAGCCTGACGGCTTCCAGAGGTGTGTTGATAGCATAAAAAGTATTTCAGTAGATGCTTACAACTGGGTAATGCAAAGTGAGCCTATTAATTGGGCAAATGCTTTCTTCCGTGGGATGCGATATAATCACATGACATCAAACTTTGGAGAGCTTTTCTATGGTTGGGTATCAGATGCTCATGACTTGCCAATCACTCAGATGGTTGATGCAATAAGAGGTAAGATTATGGAGCTCATTTATACCCGGCGGAATGAGTCCAATCAGTGGCTGACAAGGTTAACTCCATCTATGGAGGAAAGGCTAGAGAAGGAAAGCCTAAATATTAGTTCTCTTCAAGTGTTGACATCTAGTGGTACCAAATTTGAGGTACGAGGGGATACCGTAGATTTTGTTGATGTTGACCATTGCGATTGTACTTGCAGAGGTTGGCAGCTAACTGGTTTACCTTGTTGCCACGCAATAGCTGTCATGGTTTGCCTTGGACGTGATCCATACGACTATTGTGCCAGATATTTTACTGCTGATAGTTATAGATCAACATATTCAGAATCAATACATCCAATTCCAAGCTTAGAAAGGCCCAAAAAAAAGGATGCTTCTCAAGCTGCTGTAACAGTAAACCCTCCTCCCACCCGCCGTCCACCAGGGCGGCCAACTACTAAGAAGGTGGGTTCCCATGAAATAACTAGGCGTCAACTCCAATGCAGTAGATGCAAGGGTACAGGCCACAATAAGTCAACTTGCAAAGAGGTGTTATTGGAAAGCTAAGCTCTATAGGTATCTACTTTATTTTTTGTTATTATTTTTCCTGTCTTGTGGGTTGTTTTTTGTGTGTGTGTGTCCAGTATGTAAATGATTTGGAAAATGGCTCAAGTCAATACAATAACTTATATAATTGAATGAAAGACCAAATGGTAGAGGTCTGGCATTGCATTTTCTCCCCAAGAAAATAATTCTGAACAACTTGGAGCATATATAGAGCTGTCATATATAGAGCATATATACAATCATTATATATCTTTTGTCGATGCAATATAGAGCTGTCAATATGGGCGCGGCTGGGACTGGCTTGCCCAGCCCAAGCCCATTTTAGCAATTGACGGACTGGGTTGGGTTGGGCTGCGCTAGCCCACCATTTTGATGGGCCTTATAATGGTCAGCCCACCCCAGCTTTATGTGGGCCGCGGGCCCCATGGGCCGGTCCATCATTTAAAAAAATATAATTTTATATACTTTCTTTAAGTTCTGACCTAAAAATAGACAATTATTTAAAAGTTAAAACGTATCTTATTGGAAAAATTCGCAAAACTTAATAACTTTTTTAATTGTTCTAATATATCACAATAAACACTAAAAAAAGTAAAAGACAAGACTATATTTCATTTACTAAATGTCAAAACTCAAAACAAATTATTTCAAAACTCAAAACAAACTATCCAAAAGAACGTCCATGACGCTTATGAGATATCCAACACATCATCTTCATTAAACACATTTGAATCCGCTTGTGACAAGGTTGTCTTAACATCTTCACTTTCATCTACATCAATTCATATGCATGACAACATGTATCTCTTGAAACTTCTCAAGATCAAGTTTTGGTTCCTCTTAGTAAAGATCCAATTCTGACTTTCCATCTCTAAAAGAAGTATACCTTTTTTTTAGTTTATTTTAAATAAATATTTCATTAGGCCCATGGGCCGGCGAGCTTACTTTGGCCGGGCTTAAAAGCCTCATTTTTAAATGGGCTCCAAAAATTCTAGCCATCCTTGCTAAGTCACGGGTTGGGCTGGGCTGGGCTGGCCCAACGGGCCAAGCCTATATTGACGGCTCTACCGCAATATATGAGATTATATACTTATAGTTAACTTGACAATGTACCTAAAAAGATTATTTGTGGGTGACCTTGATGATTGAGTATGAATTAACCTTGAAATTGTAGTATTTGTTTATTTTTTATGTTGGATCTCAGGGATAAATTTTACCGGGCTGATCCTCGTATATTGTGGCCTTCACAACAGTTACACCACTTGCATTCAGCTGGTCTCAAATTGTTGAGACATCTTGTTGTTAAGAAGTGCAAACAAATTGGAATAAATGGTCCAATGAAAATATAAGCGTTTGGACAAGATAAATAGGAGATTGAGATGCATTGGAGAAAATCTGAAGATATATATAAAAAGAGAGGGAGGGGCACCTGAGCAATGGGTAGGTGGCTTGCTTGCTTGCTATATCTACGATTATCGTACCACTACTAATAAAGCTCAAACACCATAGAGTAACTATGTGGTTAGTCTTATAGGAGTCTAAACCCAATTTTGCCTAACTTCCATAGGAACTCTCTACTAACCTTATTATTATTCCACTATCCAGTGTTATTAAGGCCATTGCTTTGTTGCTTAAAGCAATAGAAACGATGAAAAGCGAGGGGTCATCACTGCGAGGCGAAACTATTTGGTCAGTCTTATAGAAGTCTAAACCTAACTTTGCCGCTATATTTTCATTCCTAACTTAAAATTTGCCGAAGGAACTCTCTAGTAATCTTATTATTATTCCATTATCCAGTGTTATTAAAGGCCATTGCTTTGTTGCTTAAAGCGATAAAACGACGAAAAGCGAGGGGTCATCGCTTCGTGGGCGAAGCCATGGAGTTAAGATAAATGTGCATTTTAAGAATGATGCACAAGGTGATTCCAATGAGAAACAATTTATTTTTTGAATCTCAACTTTGAGGAGTTGGAATTGTAACAACAACAACGACAACAACAAACCAGTGAATTCCCACAAGCGGGGTACAAGGAGGGTAGTGTGTATGCAGACCTTACCCCCTACCTTAAGAGGGTAAAGGGGCTGTTTTCGATAGACCCTCGACTCAGGCGGGAAGGAAGGAGTTGGAATTGTATCAGCGTTATTGTAAATTGGATGTCGAAATTAGTTATTTTTTATTGAAATTCGATCATTATAGTACTTAATTCATATATGTATCGTATTTCTTAATTTTTCTTAAATAGTGCACTTTGCTTCTTGCCTTTTTGCATCTAGCCCTATGGGCCTTATTGTTTTGTTGCACTTTTTCCATTTAAAAACATTGTCTTTATCTCATATTTCATTTCTTTTATAAAAAAATTGTGTACAACAACAACAACCTAGTGAGATCCCACAAGTGGGGTTTAGGGAGGGTAGTATGTACGCAGACCTTACGCCTACTCCGGAGGAGTAGAAAGGCTATTTCCGGTAAATCCTCGTCACAAGAAGGAAAGTGACAGTGTACCAGTAACAACAACGGAATCCAGAAAGATAACACCAGCGACGCAATAACTAGAAATAGAGAGCAAAGCAGTAATACTAACAAGGCACAATACTACAGGAGCAGGGGAATAATATGGACACAAATGGCCACTAAACATACTACAGCCTTACCTACGACCCTAATGAAGTATTAAGAACACAACTGGAGCCACTAGCAGCCTAAAACAGAACACTATCATACTAGTCTCCTATCTCCTGACCTACAACCCTAATGCTCAACCTCCACAACTACTTATCAAGGGTCATGTTCTCGGAATTCTGCATTCGCATCATGTCCTGCCTGATCATCTCTTCCCAATATTTCTTAGGCCGCCCTCTACCTCTTCTCATACCCGTCAAGGCCAGTAGTTCACACCTCCTTACCAGTGCATCCAGGCTTCTCCTCCGCAAGTGCCCGAACCATCTAAGCCGAGCTTCCTACATCTTGTCTTCCATGGGAGCCACGCCCACCTTCGCCCGGATATCTTCATTCCTAATCTTATCCAGCTTAGTGTGCTCGCACATCCATCTCAACATCTCACAGTGTTCAAAAAAGCGACCGCTTCCTCGCTTTAAGCGAGAAGCGAAGCGGAGCGCCAGGTGTGTCGCTACCTGTACTAAAAGCGACTCAGGTACAGAAAAGCGGTTGCTTCTACCAAAAAAGCGAGAAGCGGGAGAAGCGGAAGAAGCTATCGCTTCTTGAAATAAATAGTCCAAACGAGACTTTTTCAATTAAAGGACCCAAATCGAGTGAGTCTTCTGTTTTAGTCATTCTTCAGCAGCAACCTAGGATTTTAAACCAGCCCTTTCTTCCTTAAAAAACCAACGATTTCTTATTTGTTCAAGCAAACTAGGGTTCTTCTTCTTCTTCAACATTACAACCAACATTACAACAACTCAACAACAGCTTTCTAGTTTCAACAGGTCTGTTTTTATTTTCATTCTTCTTCTTTTTCTTTTTCTTTCTAAACGTCCAAAAAGCGTCGAAATGCTGGCGATTTTTTTCCAGAAAATTTCTGCCCCGTTTCTGCCCAGATTTTGCCCAAATTCTGCCCAAATTCTGCCCAGATGCTACTCTTGACAATCTTGCAGAAGAATAGGATGCTCATTTTATGCTTTAATTGATGCTACTCTTTAGTTTTTTAATTCAAGTATTGAACATTTGCTTACAATTACATGTGTTGTCTATGCCATATTTATTTTAATTTTTTTT
>MU770297.1:12662-54893 GCA_026770625.1 Nicotiana glauca | reverse complement strand
ATATATATATATATATATATATATATATATATATATATATATATATATATATAGCGAAAAAGAGATACATAGATAACCAATCGATATGGGAGGGGGAGCATGCTGTGGGGAAGATAGCAACTTCGATTAAAAGTCATCAAGTAACAAAAGAAGCAACATAACTCAGACAACAAAAAAGAATCAGAAATCAATAAGTGCACGGCATCACCCTTCGTGCTTTTACTCTCGTTCTCACCAAGCAATGGTATAATAAAATATGCACGGCATCACCCTTCGTGTTTTTACTCTCTTTCCTCAGCAAAGCAATTATATGATAAAATATGCACGGCATCACACTTCGTGCTTTTACCCTCTTTCCTCACATATAATCAATAAAATTGGCACGGAATGGTACATCGTGCGGCACGACATCACCCTTCGTGCTTTACACTCTTTCCTCACAATAACAAATAATGAACGACATCACCCTTCGTGCTTAACACTCTTCCTCACCCAAATAACAATCACAAATAAAGGGGCAAGGTAATAAATAAAATAATAATAGAAATCCCGTCAAGGGAACACAATAGAACAATTAAATCCCAGCAAGGGTACAACATCAATAATCTCAACATCCCGGGAAGGGAAAATAATCAACAAAGCAACAATATCCCGTCAAGGGAAAAATTTAATAACTCCTTCTCTTTCTTTCACTTTTATTTCATAACTCACTTTACCACTTGAGCCAATGCTCCAAAGGGTTCAATCATCTCATATACTTTCACAATTGTAATATAACTTGATCCAATGCTCCTCGATGTTCATATGTCACAATTTCCTTCCACAAGTTTTTCACAACAAATAGGAATCATCACCAAGGCATGAGAGTTACAACGAAATCAAGATATTCACAATTTAAAGACTCACGGTCATGCTAGACACCAACATATAGATACTCGTCACCATGCCTATATGTCGTACTTCGACAATTACCAAATAGCAAATAGGACTCAACTCCTAATCCCTCAAGCTAATGTTAGACCAAACACTTACCTCGATGCCTTGAACACAGCTCAAGCCTCAATTATAGCTTTACCCCTTTATTCCACCGCCAATTCACTCGTATCTAATCACAAATTACTTAATTACATCAATAAATGCTAAATGAATCAACCCCAATACATGAAAATGAGTTTTCCAAAGTTTTACCCAAAAAGTCAAAAAGCGTCCTCGGGCCCACGTGGACAAAACCCGAGGTTCGAACCAAAACCCGATTACCCATTTCCCCACAAACTCAAATATATAGTTTGTTTTGAAATCGGACCTCAAATTGAGGTCCAAATCCCCAATTTTTGAAAAACCTAGGTTCTACCCAAAACACCCAATTTTCCCCATGAAAATCTTTGATTTTAGGTTGAAATCATGTTAAAAGATGTTAATGATTGAATAAAGTTGGATAAAAATAACTTACAATTGATTTGGAGAAGAAATGATTCTTGAAAAATCACCTAAGTGTATTTGGGTTTGAGAAAATATGAAAAATGGGGTTCCAAATCAGTTAAGTGTAAAATTTGCAGGTCTCTGATATGGGAAATGCGATCAGGGGTTCACAATTGTGAACCCCGACCTTGCAGATATGGGAATTGCGAAGCACTGTTCGCATTTGCGAACCCTTCAAGAATTCCGGACCTTCGCATTTGCGAGACCTTGGTCGCATTTGCAACATATTGGAATTCATGGCCTCGGAGTCATAGAATTTTATTTAAAACAAGTGATGACCACTTGGGTCATCACAGGGGTTTGCAACTACAAACCTCGACCTTGCAGATATGGGAATTGCGAAGCACTATTTGCATTTGCGAACCCTTCAAGAATTTCGGACCTTCGCATTTACGAGACCTTGGTCGCATTTGCGATGGTCGCATTTGCGACATATTGATCGCTTTTGCGATCCCTGGCCATCATGGAAACCTTCGCATTTGCGAAGTGAATTATCGCATTTGCGATGAAGGATCAGGTCTGGTCTATTTCGCATTTGCGAGGCAGCCTTCGCATTCGCGAGCCAGGCTTCGCAAATGCGAAGCCTGCAGGTCAGTTCATATTAGCTAACTTTTACATTAAAAAATGCAACCCGTGGCTTATCCAAAACTCACCCGAGCCCTGGGGGCGCCAAACCAAATATACACACAACCTCAAAATCGTCCTACAGACTTATTTGTGCGATCAAATCGCCAAAATAACATCATTAACATCGAATTAAACTTCAAAATCCAAGAATTCTTTCAAACTTCATAAAACATCAAATTTTCCAATTTAGGTCCGAATCACGTCAAACGACGTCCATTTTCAACCAAATTTCACATGAAGGACTTAAATCACATATAAGACCTATACCGGGCGCCGGAACTAAAATACGGGCCCGATACCATCAGGTTCTAATCAAATTTTAATTCAAAACCTTATAAACTATTTCAAAAAATAATTTATTTCAAAAATTCATTTCTCGGGCTTGGGACCTCGAAATTCGATTTCGGCCATACACCCAAGTCCCATATCTTCCTACGGACCCTCTAGGACAGTCAAATCACGGGTCCGGATCCGTTTACCCAAAACGTTGACCAATGTCAAATTAATTCATTTTACAGTCAAAACTTATTATTTTTCACATAGTTTCTTATTTAAGCTTTCCGGCTACGCGCCCGGATTGCGCAAGCAAATTAAGGTGACTCTAAATGAGGTTTTCAAGGCCTCGGAGTCATAAAATTTGATTTAAAACGTCCCGGCAAGGGAATCAACAATATAAACAACACATCTCAGCAAGGGAATCAATAACATAAACAGTACATCTCGGCAAGGGAATCAACAATATAAACAATACATCCCGACAAGGGAATCAACAATATAGACAATGCATCCCGGCAAGGGAATCAACAACAATCCAGCAATCCAACAATCCAAACACAAGGAAATTCCATCACCAAGAGTATGATTACATAGCAACAAGAAAATCACGGGAAAACTAAGAAGCACAATAACTTTAACCAACAACAAAGAACAGTTAATTCAATTAAGGCAATTAAGGCAATTAAGGCCAAATAACATGTAAGAGTTAGAGGAAGGCTAACAACGTCATATGGAGCATATATAGGCAATTTAAGCAACTAGGAAAACCCAGTCGTAACAGGCTACTTTCCACATAAGGACCTAAGGACCCTAGAGGCAAATTTTCCACAAATAAGTCCAAGCACACACTCGTCGCCTCACATGCATGGACAACAATTAGCATAGAAGACTCAATTCCTAAGGGAAAGTCCCTCACAGAAGGTTAAACAAGATATTTGCCTTAAAGACGATAATTCGGTACTCTAAAATGGACTTGTGGGGCGAAAAGGCCTCCGGACAGCTCAAATCCAACTATAACAACTCCAAAACATACATAAATCGAATAAGGAACTATTCCGAATAATAAAGTTTCAATCTTTAAAAAATATAAAATCGACCCAAAAGTTGACCCCCAGGCCCACACCTCGGAACCCATCAAATTTTACAAAATCCGATCACCCATTCCAAAATGAGTTCAACCATATAAAATTTATCCAATTCCGATACCATTTGGTCCCTCAAATCATGATTTATCATTTTGAAATTTTCTTCGAAAACCAACTCTTTCCCCAACCCAAAACACAATTTAAATGATAAAAATAAAGACACATTCGTGTAATATATTTAATTCTAGTTGAAGAACACTTACCCAATCGAATTTTGTGAAAAATTCACCAAAAATCACCAAGAACTGAGCTCTAGAAGTCAAAATATGATGAAAATGGTGTAACCCTCGATTTTGAAATATATTCTGTCTGCCCAGGTGTTTGTTCATCACGATCGCGGGAGAATTGATGCGATCGCATAGAAGAAAATAGCTACTGGCCCAAAATGTTCTATGCGCTCGCGTAAAGACTAATGCGATCGCATAGAAGGAAAATATTCACTGACCAAAAAATGCTCTATGCGATCTAGTAAGGAAGGATACGATCCTAAAGAGTAAAATTGGTGGACACTATGCGATCGTGGACAAATCAATGCAATCGCATAGAAGGAAAATGCTGTTGTCCAAATTTGTGCTATTCTATCGCGAACAAATCAACGCAATCACATAGCAGAAAAATGTTATTGTCCAAATTTGTGCTATGATATCGCGAACAAATCAATGCAATTGCATAGAACGAAAATGCTGTTGTCCAAATTTGTGCTATGCTATCGCGGACAAATCAATGCAATCGCATAGAAGGAAATAACAGATAGCAGAACAACAATTCAAACATAGGGAAAAATGACCCGTAGCCCATCCGAAACACACCCGAGGCTCCCGGGACCCCGTCTAACAAGACAAACAAGTTATATAACCTAACACGGACTCGCTCGAGGTTTCAAATTGCATGAAACAACACCAAAACAGCGAATCAAACAAAAAATCAAACTAATGAATTTCCAAATTGTCAAATATCAAATCTCATGCCGAAACTTATCAATTCAACTCGGAATAACGACAAATTTTACAGACAAGTCCAAAATGACATAACGGAGCTGCTCCAACTCTCAGAATTGTATTCCGACCCTGATATCACAAAAGTCAACAATGGTCAAACTTCTTTATTTTCCAAACTTTAATTTTTCTAACTTTAGCCGAAACGCCTCAAATTACCCTACGGACCTCCAAATCTGAATCCGGTCGCGCGCCTAAGTCCAAAATCACCATACAAAGCTGTTGGAATTATCAAAATTTCATTCCGGGCCGTTTACTCAAAAGTCCAATTCTGATCAAATTCTCACCACTTAAACTCCCAAAACTAGATTCCTTCTTCCAATTTGACTCTAAATCACCCGTTAACTGAATTTAACCTTGCACGCAAGTCGATGTTCGTATTATGAAGATGTTCCAAACCTTAATCCGCTGGATGGATCTTAAATTCTCAAAAGGACCAGCCGGGTCGTTGTAGATACGAAGGAAAATGTTTTCCTAGAAGAAAAAATCTTGAAAAAGGAGTGGTTTCATCACTTATTTTTTGTTGCTTGGTTGGTGAATGGAAAATTATTTTCGGAAAATATTTTCTAGTGTTTGGTTAGAGAGTATAAAATATCTTTTAAGACAATATTTTTTTTGCACTACTCTCCTCACTCCCATTCCCCTTGTGCTCCATAACTAAAAAGAAAATACTCCTTTTTTGGTTAGAAAAGAAAGTACTCTTCCTACATCATGAAAAAGTACTCATTTTGTTAAAATGAAAGAAAATACTTTTTACTACATAATTTTGCATAGGATTATATTATTGCACTCCCTTTCACTTATTTGGTGTATATTAAGATATTATTATTATTCATCTTGCTAATTTTGTTGTTACAGATCTCTTCTTGCATTTGTTTTCTGATATTATTATCTCTTCTATTGAGCCGAGGGTCTCCCGGAAATAGCTTCTCTACTCTTCCGGGTAGGGGTAAGGCCTGCGTACATCCTACCCTCCCCACACCCCACTAGTGGAATTTTACTGGGTATGTTGTTGTTGGGATGAAAATTATTTACCCTCCCCAACTTTGTGTTAAAAATCAAACTCCCTCCTCAACTTTGAACAATAATCATGCTCCCCCCTTTATCCTACACAATACCTTTTTTGCCATTGAATTTTCACTTTCCTCCTCAATTCAATACTTTTTTATTATATGATTTTTTTAATGATTTTAGCTATAACTTTAATTATGTAATATCTATTATAAATTGTAATTAGAGTTCATTAAAATTATAAGTAGAATAAGTAATTAGAGTCAATTAAAATTACCTTATCTTTATGATTGTTATTTTAATGTAATGCATATTAAATATATATTTAAGTTATATTTTCTTAGCGACGGAGCTAGAAATTCATATAAGAGGATTAAAAAATATCCCAATTTTTTTTTATATTTCGGGTTGAACTTGTGAGCTAAGATAACTTGGGGTGTTTTTCAATTCTCTTATATGAAAAATTCGGATTGAAATTGTGAGCTAAGAAATTAAAATTTGTGATCTAAGAGAATAGAGTTCATTAATTGCTTAGCTCACAAGTTCAATCCGAGTTTTTCATATAAGAGAATTAAAAAAATACCCCAAGTTATCTTAGCTTACAAGTTCAATCCGAAATAAAAAAAAATTAGGGTATTTTTCAATCCTCTTATATGAATTTCAAACTCCATCACTAAGAAAATAGAGCTTAAATATATATTTAATATGCATTACATTAAAATAAAATTATTAATAAGGTAATTTTAATTGACTCTAATTACTTATTCTACTTATAATTTTAATGAGCTCTAATTACAATTTATAATAGGTATTACATAATTTAAGTTATAGCTAATACCATAAAAAAAATCATATAATAAAAAAATATTGAATTGAGGAGGTGTCACGACCCAAACCCCGGTCGTGATGGCGCCCAACACATTGTTAGGCAAGCCCGACCATATATCAATAACCCCCAACTTATGGTGGTTCAAGAATTCAAACACAGATTTTTAAATTACTAAACCATTTTATCGAAAAGCTATAAACATGGAGTAATGTACTTAAATCCAATAAAATACGGGAACATAAACCAGATCCGGTGTCACGATCACGAGCCTCTAATACTGAGTGTCATCCTATAACAAGTCTGTCTAAGAAAAACTGAGTAATGAAAGATATGGATATGAGGGAAGGATCAAGGCTGCGAACGCCATGCAGCTACCTCGATGCTCCCGGTGAAATGCTGCTCAGCTAGACAGGGCCTCCACACAAGGTGCAGGGAGTAAAGTGAGTACTCCGACTCAGTGAGTAATAAGCATAAATAATAGCTGGAGATAAGAAATCACTGAAAAACACAAGGCAACTATAACAGGCAGTACCAAACCCTTAACAGTAAAACCGACAAGTCCATGAGGTAACAGTACATAAAGAACCATGACAGGTAACAGGTAAGAAATAATGCAAGAATGCAATGCAATGCAAATATCGGTACACTCAGGTACCCACTGCGGCGTGCAGTCCGAGCCAACCATATGTTTTACGTCGACGGCGTTCACTGGGGGTGTGTACAGACTCCGGAGGGGCTCCTACAGCCCAAGCGCAATAAACAAGCCATCTCGTGGCACCAACTAGGCCCTCGACCTCAATATCATCTATCACTGCTGCGGCGTGCAGCCCGAGCCATCCATAAATCCAGAAATCACTATAAGCCCCTCGGGCACTTTTAAATCTGTAATTCATAGCCCAAAATATTATTTGAATATCATTTGAGTTATCAAGTTTGAAAAAGGGGCCTTAACATCATCGGACGGACCAAGTCACAATCCCCAATAACTAAACTACCCCGCACTCGTCATAGCACGCGTGCCTCGCCTCAATATTGCGGTACGATGTGAAATTCCGGGGTTTCAAACCCTCATTTCATCATTTACACCAATTACTCACCTCAAGCCGGCCCAAAATCTAGCTTGCTATGCCTTTTCCTGTTGAATTGACCTCCTCGCACGTCAAATCTGATCAAAACCACAAGGAATACATTACTATAGGCTAAGGGAATATAAGCCAATCGGAAATACTCGAAAAAACATCGAAAATTACGAAGTTGGCCAAACCCGAGCACCGGGCCCATTTCTCGAAAAATTATAAAATTCACATCTCCGAATTCCTCGTCTTGCCACGAGTCCATACATATCAAATTTATCAAAATCGGAGTCCATTTGTCCCCTCAAATCCCTATTTTAAACTCTCTTAAGTTCAAGCCCTAAACCACCATTTTTGACCTTTGCTTCCTTAATTATTCAGTCTAAATCCATGTTTATACACCATAAAATCGAATTCTAAGTCCAAGAGTCCATACCTGATTAAAGCCCTCGAAACCCTCTTCAAAATCGCCTTAAAGTCCTCAAGGTTCGGAGTCCAAAATGTTACTCTTCCAAAAATTTGTGAAGGAGATAATCTCACTTAACTGCCAGTCATTACGCTTCTGCGGATGAAATACCGCTTATGCAACTTCCGCTTATGCGGTCAACGTCCGCTTCTGTGGACTTTTCACTTAAGGCCATTTTTTACTTCTGCGGTCCCCAATCGCATCTGCGGGACCGCTTATGCGATCCAATATCTCGCTTCTGTGGAATTTGACCCGGGCTCCTATTTCCGCTCCTGCGAGACCCAGCTCGCTTCTGCGAGACCGCCTATGCGTCCTACTTCTGCTTCTATGGAACCTGACAAAGTCCAAGACTTCCGCTTCTGCGCTCCTCAAACCGCTTCAGCGAGACCGCACCTGCGGTCCCATAACCGCAGGTGCGAAACTAACAGATACCAGCAACTTGAACCGGCAATTAAACTCCAAAAACCTTCCGCTTAACCACCTGAATTCACCCCGAGGCCCCTGGGACCTCAACTAAAAGCTCAGACATGATCCAATACCCCATTCAAACTCGTTCTAATTTTAAAACACATCCAACAACACAAAAATCCTCATTTTCCATCAATTTCAAGCCTAAGTTCTTCAAATTCTTCCGAAACTCACATTCAATCAAAAACCCAAACAAATCACATCCGAATCATCTAAAATTTTGCACACATATCCAAAATCACCTAACGAAGCTACTGCAACTCTTGGAATTCCATTCCGAGCCCCAGATCAAAATCTCAACTACCAACCGGAATTCGCCAGAATTCTAACTTCGCCAATTCAAGCCTAATTCTACACCGGATCTGCAAAATCAATTCCGATCGCACTCCTAAGTCACAAATCATCCCCCGAAGCTAACCGAATCTCCGGATATCACATCCGAGCCCTCTAACTCAATAGTCAACATCCGGTTGACTTTTCCAATATAAGCCTTCCTTAAAGAGACTAAGTGTCTCATTTTCTACCAAAACCAAACCAATTCAACTCTAACTCATCAAATGCCGATAACGAAACATGAAGAAGCAATAAATGGGGAAAACGGGGCGGTAATACATGATACGACGGTTCGGGTCGTCACATCCTCCCCAACTTAAACAAACGCTCGTCCTCGAGCGGGTCACGAAACATATCTGAAGTCTCAAATAGGTGAGGATATCTGCTCCGCATCTCCTGCTCGGTCTCCCAGGTAGCCTCCTCCACGGGCCGACCTCTCCACTGCACCTTCACCGAAGCTATATCCTTTGATCTCAACTTCCGAACCTGACGACCCAAAATAGTCACTGGCTCTACGTCATAGGTCAAGCCTTCATCCAACTGAACTGTGCTGAAGTCTAACACATGAGACGGGTTCCCAATATACTTCCGGAGCATAGAAACATGGAATACCGGATGAACCCCCAACAAGCTGGGTGGCAAAGCAAGCATATAGGCCACCTCCCCAATCCTCCTAAGTACCTCAAAAGGCCCAATGAATCGCGGACTCAGCTTCCCTTTCTTCCCAAACCTCATAACGCCCTTCATGGGCGAAACCTTCAACAAGACCTTCTCGCCCACCATATAAGATACATCTCGAACCTTTCGGTCCGCATAACTCTTCTGACGCGACTGAGCTGTACAAAGTCTCTCATGGATCACTTTCACCTTCTCTAAGGCATCCTGGACCAACTCTGTCCCCAATAGTCTAGCCTCGTCGGGCTCAAACCAACCAACCAGAGATCTACACTGTCTCCCAAATAAGGCCTCATACGGCGCCATCTGGATACTGGATTGATAGTTGTTGTTGTAAGCAAACTCTGCAAGTGGCAAGAACTCAACCCAAGAACCTCCAAAATTGATAACACAGGCACGCAACATGTCCTCTAATATCTGAATGGTACGCTCGGACTGCCCGTCCGTCTGAGGATGAAATATTGCGCTCAGCTCCACCTGTGTACCCAACTGCCGCTGAAAAGTCCTCCAAAACTGGGAGGTAAACTGAGTACCTCTATCTGAGATAATAGAAACTGGGACCCCATGCAACCGAACAATCTCCCGGATGAAAATCCCTACCAGCCGCTCCGAAGAATAGGTAGTACACACCGGAATGAACTGTGCGGACTTGGTCAGCCGATCCACAATCACCAAAATCGAATCAAACTTCCTCGAGGTACGAGGGAGACCACTCACAAAATCTATAGTAACCCTCTCCCACTTACACTCTAGAATATCCATCCGCTGAAGTACACCACCGGGCCTCTGATGCTCATATTTGACCTGCTGATAGTTGAGACACCGAGCTACATAACTCACGATATCTTTCTTCATTCTCCTCCACCAGTAGTGCTGCCTCAAATCCTGATACATCTTTGCGGCACCTGGATGAATGGAATACCACAAGCTGTGGGCCTCTTCTAATATCAACTCCCGAATCCCATTCACATTGGGCACGCAAATCCGGCCATGCATCCTCAACACGCCATCATCATCAATAGACACATCTCTGGCATCATCATGCTGGACCCTGTCCTTAAGGACAAGCAAATGCGGATCATCATACTTGCGCTCTCTAATGCGGTCATACAAGGAAGACCGAGAAATCACACAAGCCAACACCCGACTAGGCTTCGAAATGTCTAACCTCACCATCCGATTGGCCAAAGCCTGGACATCAACTGCAAAGTTCCTCTCCCCAACTGGAATGTACGCCAAACTACCCATACTCACCGCCTTCCGGCTCAAAGCATCGTCCACCACATTGGCCTTCCCTGAATGATACAAAATGGTAATATCAAAGTACTTAAGTAACTCAAGCCACCTCCGCTGCCTCAAATTAAGGTCCTTCTGCTTGAACAAATGCTGAAGACTGCAGTGATCCGTTAACACCTCACAAGATACTCCATATAAGTAGTGCCTCCAAATCTTCAAAGCATGAACTATAGCAGCCAACTCTAAGTCATGCATAGGGTAGTTCTTCTCATGGGGCTTCAACTGACAAGAAGCATATGCAATAGCTCTACCCTCCTACATCAACACACATCCAATCCCAACTCTCGAGGCATCGCAATACACTGTGTAAGAACCTGAAGCTGATGGCAGAACCAACACTAGAGTTGTGGTCAAAGCTGTCTTGAGCTTCTGAAAGCTCTCCTCGCACTCATCCGACCATACAAATGGTGCACCCTTCTGTGTCATCTTGGTCAGGGGCGAAGTAATAGATGAAAAATCGTGGACTAACCGGCGATAATAACCTGCCAAACTGAGGAAACTCCGAATCTATATGGCTGAGGACGGTTTAGGCCAACTCTGCACCGCCTCTATCTTCTTTGGATCAACTTGAATACCATCACTGGACACCACGTTCCCCAGGAAAGCCACAGAACCAAGCCAGAACTCACACTTGGAGAACTTTGCATAAAGCTTCTCCTCCCTCAATCTCTGTAATACCACTCTCAAATGCTGTGCGTGCTCCTCCTAGCTATGCGAGTACACCAGGATGTCATCAATAAAAACAATCACAAATGAATCCAGATACGGCCGAAATACACTGTTCATCAAGTGCATGAATGCTGCTGGGGCATTAGTCAACCCAAAGGACATAACCAGAAACTCATAGTGCCCATATATAGTCCTGAAAGCAGCCTTCATAATATCTGAATCCATAATCTTCAGCTGGTGATAGCCTGAACGGAGATCAATCTTGGAGAATACCTTTGCCCCCTGGAGCTGGTCAAATAAATCATCAATACGGGGCAGGGGATACTTGTTCTTCACTGTCACCTTGTTCAATTGCCTGTAGTCAATGCACATTCTTATTGTGCCATCCTTCTTCTTCACAAATAAGACCGGAGAATTCCACGGTGACACACTCGGACGAATGAACCCCTTATCTAGGAGTTTCTGCAGCTGGTCCTTTAGTTCTTTCAACTCCACTGGTGCCATGCGATACGGAGGAATGGAAATGGGTTGAGTGCCCGGCACCAGATCAATACCAAAGACAATGTCCCTGTCCGGCGGCATCCCCGATAGGTCTGCTGGAAACACATAAGGGAAATCCCTCACAACGGAAACAGAATCAAGACTAGGAGTCTCAGCTCCAACATCTCTCACGAAAGCCAAATACGATAGACAACCCTTCCTAACCATCTGCTGGGCCTTTAGAAAAGAGATCACCCTGCTAGGAACATAGTCAGTCATACCACGCTATTCAATCCTCGGAACACCCGGTATAGCCAATGTGACTGTCTTAGCATTACAGTCTAGAATAGCATGGCACGGAGATAGCCAATCCATGCCCAGAATAACATCAAAATCTACCATGCTCAACAGCAACAAGTAACCTCGGGTCTCCAAACCCCCAATAGTCACTAGACAAGACCGATACATATGGTCTACAACAATGGTATCACCCATCGGGGTAGATGCATGCACAGGTAAAGCAAGACACCCACGGGTCGTACCCACATGATGGGCAAAATTTGAAGACACATAAGAAAAGGTAGAACCGGGATCAAATAAGACAGAGGCATCCCTGTGGCAGACTGAGATAATACTTGTGATAACAACATCTGATGCAATGGCATCCCTCCTATCTAGGAGAGCATAGAATCGAACCTGGCCACCTCCAGAACGGTCCCCACCCCTGGGGTGGCCCTAGCTTCCTGGCCCCCACCCTACCTAACTGGGAGGGTGCTGAAGTAGATGGAGTAGAAGACGAGGGTTGATCCCTCTGCTGAAACCGACCACCATGACATCGAGGACAATCCCTCTTCATATGGCCAAACTCACCGCACTCGTAGCAACTGCCTGGTGCTGGAGAAGGGGACTAAAGGGAACCCCTCACTGCAGAAGAACCCTGGGCTGAAGAAGCATGAGAAGAGCTCTGCGTTGGGAGGGCACTAAGTGAAGGCTGGCCCTGCTGAAATCCCTGATGACCACGGCCTAAAGAAGCCCCACTATACTCTGGGCGAGCTGACTGAGGAGGCCTGAAGGAACGACCTCTACCACGCTGGAACAGGCCCCTAGACGGAGCACCAGTGAAACTGCCTGAACCTCGAGGCCTCTTGGCCTCCCTCTCCTCATGCCCCCTACGATGAACCGTCTCAATATCACGAGCAATGTCAACTACCTTCTCGAACGAGGCACCCAAAACCCTCTCTCTGGTCATCAAAATGCGGAATGAATAGTTGAGGCCATCCACGAACCTCCTAATCCTATCCCGATCTGTCGGGATCATACAAGTAGCATGATGAGCTAGCTGCGAAAATCTCATCTCGTACTGGGTCACAGACATGCCCCCCTAAGTCAACCACTCAAACTGACGATACAGCTCCTCCCTGCGGGACTGCAGTACATACTTCTCCAGAAAGAGAGTAGAGAACTGCTACCATATAAGGGGCGTTGCACCAACAGGCCTACGCCTCTCGAAGTCCTCCCACTATGTAAATGCCGCCACTGAGAACTGGAAAGTAGTAAAAGACACTCCACTCTACTCTAGAATCCCTGCGGTATGAAGCATACGCTGACACTTGTCAAGAAAACCCTGGGCATTCTCGCCCTCAGCACCATTGAACACCGGAGGATGGAGCCTACCTATACCTCTCAAGGCGATGCTGCTCGTCGTCTGGCATAGCTGGAAACACATAGTCTGGAGCTGGTGCAACTGGTGTAATTGGGGCAATTGGTGCAATTGGAGCTACCGGTTGAGCTGGGGCTGCTCCCGGTGTCTGCAATCCCTGAACGACCTGCTCAGGTGTGCGAGCAGCGGGGGTCTAATGACCTCCCCCGGTCTGTGAGGTAGCTGCTGTAGTAGTGGCTGAGACTGCCTGAGCCAGGCCAGTGCATACGGATAATATCCGAGCCAAGGACTCCTGGAGGCCAGGAATCACAATGGGCACTGCAGGTGCTTGCACAGGTGCTGCTGGAGCATCTACAGTTGGAGGCTGGTCCTGAACCTAGGCAGCTGGTGGATCTACAGGTGCTGCCCTCGCTGGTCTGCCTCGACCACAACAACGACCTCTAGTGGGTGGTACTGGTGGTCTCCGCCACGTCCGGTAGCACGGGTTCTCGCCATCTGCGAGAGAATAGAATACAGAAGTTTAGTTCTCGTATAAGCAAAGTCGAACGACAAGAATTTCAAGAATATGAAGTTTTCCTAAAGGTTCTGCAGCCTCTCGAGGATAAATACAGACGTCCCCGTACTGATCCGCGAGACTCTACTAAGCCGGCTCATGATTCGCAAGACCAAGTAACTTAGGCTCTGATACCAACTTGTCACGACCCAAACCCCAGTCGTGATAGCGCCCAACACATTGTTAGGCAAGCCCGACCATTCAACAATAATCCCCAACTTATGTTGGTTCAAGAATTCAAACACAAATTTTTAAATTACTAAACCATTTTATCGAAAAGCTATAAACACGGAGTAATGTACTGAAATCCAACAAAATACGAGAACATAAACCCAAAACAGGATCCGGTGTCACGATCACGAGCCTCTAATACTGAGAGTCATCCTATAAAAAGTATATCTAAGAAAAACTGAGTAAGGAAAGATAGGGGTAGGAGGGAAAGATCAAGGCTGCGAACGCCATGCAGCTACCTCGATGCTTCCGGTGAAATGTTGCTTAGCTAGACAGGGCCTCCCTCAGCCTGTGATGTATCTAGATCTGCACACAAGGTACAGGGAGTAAAGTGAGTACTCTGACTCAGTGAGTAATAAGCATAAATAACAGCTGAAGAAAAGAAATCACTGAAAAACACAAGGCAACTATAACAGGCAGTACCAAACCCTTAACAGTAAAACTGACAAGTCCATGAAGTAACAGTACAGAAAGAACCATGACATGAAACAGGTAAGAAATAATGCAAGAATGAAATGCAATGCAAATACCGGTACACTCAGGTACCCACTACGGCATGCAGTCCGAGCCAACCATATGTTTTATGTCGACGGCGCTCACTAGGGGTGTGTACAGACTCCGAAGGGGCTCCTACAGCCCAAGCGCAATAAACAAGCCATCTCGTGGCACCAACCAGGCCCTCGGCCTCAATATCATCTATCACTGATGCGGCGTGCATCCCGAGCCATCCATAAATCTAGAAATCACTATAAGCCCCTCAGGCACTTTTAAATCAGTAATTCACAACCCAAAATATCATTTGAATATCATTTGAGTTCTCAAGTTTGGAAAAAAGGGGCTGAGCTTGCAAAAGTAGTACTTAAAACCTTGGAACGAGGATAAACAATATGCTAAGTATGCAACAATCAGTGAAATCAATCCCTGAAGGATTCAAATAACCGGCACGAAGCCCAAATTCAACAGCCAAACCAGGTAACGATGATTTCCAACAAGTTCTAGTAGAAAACACAGTAAAACATCACCGGGACGGACCAAGTCACAATCCCCAATAGCCAAATGGCGCACTCATCATAGCACACGTGCCTCACCTCAATATAGCGGTACGATGTGAAATTCCGGGGTTTCAAACCCTTAGTTCATCATTTACACCAATTACTCACTTCAAGCCGGCCCAAAATCTAGCTTGCTATGCCTTTTCCTCTCGAATTGACCTCCTCGCACGTCAAATCTAATCAAAACCACAAGGAATACATTACAATAGGCTAAGGGAATATAACCCAATCGGAAAGACTCAAAAAAACATCGAAAATCACGAAGTTGGCCAAACCCGAGCCCCGGGCCCACTTCTCAAAAAATTATAAAATTTATATCACCGTATTCCTCGTCTCGCCACGAGTCCATACATATCAAATTTATCAAAATCGGAGTCCATTTGGCCCCTCAAATCCCTATTTTAATCTCTCTTAAGTTCAAGCCCTAAACCACCATTTTTGACCTTTGCTTCCTTAATTATTCAGTCTAAATCCAATTTTATACACCATAAAATCGAATTCTATGTCCAAGAGTCCATACCTGATTAAAGCCCTCAAAACCCTCTTCAAAATCGCCTCAAAGTCCTCAAGGTCCGGAGTCCAAAATGTTACTCTTCCAAAACTTCGCGAAGGAGATAATCTCACTTAACTGCCAGTCATTCCGCTTCTGCGGATGAAATACCGCTCATGCGACTTCTGCTTATGCAGTCAATGTCCGCTTCTGCGGACATTTCACTTAAGGCTACTTTTCACTTCTGCGGTCCCCAATCGCATTTGCGGGACCGCTTATGCGATCCAATATCTCGCTTCTGCGGAACCTGACCAGGGCTCTTATTTCCGCTCCTGCGAGACCCAGCTCGCTTCTGCGAGATCGCCTATGCGGTCCTCCTTCCGCTTCTGCAGAACTTGGCAAAGGCCAAGACTTCTGCTTCTTTGCTCGTCAAACTGCTTCAGCGAGCTCGCACCTGCGGTCCGATAACCGCAGGTGCGAAACCAACAGATACCAGCAACTTGAACCGGCAATTAAACTCCAAAAACCTTCCGCTTAACCACCCGAATTCACCCCGAGGCCGCCGGGACCTCAACGAAAAGCTCAGACATGATCCAATACCCTATTCAAACTCGTTCTAATCTTAAAAACACATCCAACAACACAAAAATCCTCATTTCCCATCAATTTCAAGCCTTAGTTTTTCAAATTCTTTCGAAACTCACATTCAATCAAAAACCCAACCAAATAACCTTCGAATCACCTAAAATTTTGCACACATATCCAAAATCACCTAACGAAGCTACTGAAACTCTCAGAATTCCATTCCGAGCCCCATATCAAAATCTCACCTACCAACCGGAATTCGCCAGAATTCTAACTTCGCCAATTCAAGCCTAATTCTACATCGGACCTCCAAAATCAATTTCGATCGCACTCCTAAGTCACAAATCATCCCCCGAAGCTAACCGAATCTCCGGATATCGCATCCGAGCCCTCTAACTCAATAGTCAATATCCGGTTGACTTTTCCAATATAAGCATTCCTTAAAGAGACTAAATGTCTCATTTTCTACCAAAACCAAACCAATTCAACTCTAATTCATCAAATGCCGATAGCGAAACATGAAGAAGCAATAAATGGGGAAAATGGGGCGGTAATACATGAGACGACGGGTCGGGTCGTCACAGGAGAAAATTGAAAATTAAAGGACAAAAAAGGTATTGTGTAGGATAAAGGAAGAAGAATGATTATTGTTCAAAGGTGAGGGGGAATTTAATTTTTAACACAAAGTTGTGGAGGGTAAATATAGTTTTTTCACCCGTTGTTGTTGTTGTTGCATAAAAAGAAAGTACTTTTTTATTTAAATAAAGAAAATACTTTTTTTACATCATGAAAAAACTCATTTGGTTGAAATGAAAAAGAAAGTGCTTTATCTACAACATGAAAATAAAGTTTTCTTAATAATATTTCTATTTAGGGTGGGATGGGACAAGGTGGGGGAGGGGGAAGGTGGTGTTGGGATATACTATTAACCATGCGGTTTAGACATAGTATTGTATTTTATTCTTTATGGAATAATTATTTATTTAATTTATTCAATCAATAAAGTACTATTTTAAATAGATCATTTGTTACATGTGTGTCCTTTTAGTTATGTAGTAGACAATTTAGTATATGCAGTCTTAAATCATGTACAGAAGATTAAATTGTCGGTTCTCATAATTAATAAACTATGATCACAATCAAAAATATTATTGGACAAAATATCATGATGATTGTAGCACAAGATTATAGTATAATTTGTCTTGATTACGGGAGTGATTTTACTCCGATTTCTTGTGCTAGTATACTTAGTGTATATTGAATGGACCAAGTAGAGAAAAGATATTTTTGTACTGAATATATATATATATATATATATTCTCTCTAATTCATTAAATGATCTTATACTCCTAATCTTGATATAATTATTATGATTACTGTAATTTATTTATTGTTCAGATTTATCAAAAGGTACGACTCTATTCAGAGTTAGTATATGACTAATAGATTGGACAATAACGAATAACATTTGTGAAATAATAATTAGTTGATAGAATCCATGACTCGATTTTCAGTTTGATGATACCCTTTTATGTAAGCTTATAAGGTTTCATGTGAAAACTCGACCGCTGGATTTTGTGTCCGTCACATGAAATAGTTTAAGCAAAATTGTAAAAGATTTAATTAGTTGATTATATTAAATTTTCAGTGATTTAATTCAATTAACTGGTATATGAGATCTTAACATGGGGAGTTAAAATAAGTGTTATTGTATTTTCGAAATTCATATTGAGGAGTTCAATTATAGTTTTTAGTGGAATAAACTGCAATTAATTATAGTAATAACTAATTCATGCTAATTTCGAATTAATGCTATAATTGGTAGCCTCTTATTATTTTTGTGGTCCCTGCTATACCTAGTAAAAACCTGGACATGACTTGGGTAAAATGTGACTTGGGAGAAACGTCATCTGGTAGAGTTGGAGTAGGATTCTACTTGTGAAAGCAGAATCCTACCCATTTTTGGAGCTAATTTTCGGCCAAAAACTAGTCTACTTAAGGAAGACTAGTTTCACCCAATAACTCACCTTTTAGAGTTGTATTATTCTTGCCCACCCAAAAGCAAAATTCGTCCAAGGTTTTACTAGGCATATAGCAGAAGACTGCAACCCTGGATTCTTGCTGTGTGGAGGAATTGTGCAATGATTTCAAGAGGTTAGTGCTTCTAATCTAGTAATTACAGCGTTGTCTAGTTTACATGTATTTGATACTTGAATTGTATGCTTGCTTCCGCTGCGCATGTTCTAACAATTGGTATCAGACGCCGTCTTACATCTAACTAGATAATATAATACAACATGAATAGAGTAATATTAAAATGTATTATTATGTCAAAAACAATCTGTTTATATATATATATATATATATATATATATATATATATATATATATATATATATATATATATATATATATATATATATATATATATATGTGTGTGTGTGTGTGTATGTGTGTGTGTGTGTGTGTGTGTGCGCGCACAAACTGCGGCCTCGAGCTCAAATACAGGTGTTCAACATTCAAGAACTTAGAATCAGGAACTAAGAATCATACTGCAATACATCATACTGAAATACATGATACCGGAATAATGAATAGGGCTAGATTGAGATGTATATTTATTATAAGTTGATTTGTCATAACTGAAACTCATACAATATTGAACGACTATGAAACTATGCCATCTAGAGAATAGAAGTTCTACAACTATTCATGGCTAAGGCATAATTACTCTCTGAGGAAACTAGTAATAGTCATAATTAATGAGACGTAGGGAGAATCATACACATTTTCAAACGTAGAGAGTTAGCCTTACATGCCTTAACTTCTTGCTCTTGAGCGTAATAAACCGTTTGTCAACCGTTTCAACTTTAATCTATAGAAATACAAGTCAAAGGGATTTCATATTAGCTATAATCCTCATATTTTGGTCACTTAAGCATTTCATCAAACACTTGGTGAGAATAATGCTTCATAGTCTTTATTAATGGTGTCTCTACACCCAATAACCCATTCTCTTGCTCTTAGATAAATAATAAAATCTCAAATGGTTATAATCAATATTATTCTTTATCACCCATAAAGTAAACAACACCCTTAACCAATTATCAACAATCAAAACCCCAAACCTATAATCGTTCATGCTTTTCTATCAAACGCATCAACTCATATCTCATGAACAAGAGTCTATATTCATTAATCCAATACTAGAATCAATTAGAGGGTGAAGACATTATGAGTTGAGCTTATCATGGCTCATCCTCCATTAATGGAGGCTCCAATGAATGAATCGAGCTATAGAAGAGAGGATGGATATAAGAGAGAACAATGAGTGAAGAAGCTTCTAGTATATTGAAAGCATATAGAAAACCTAATATACATCACATATATATACACAATCGCCTACTAACTTAATCCCCCAATTAACTAGTGCTAACTACTTTAACTAATCCAACTACGTGACACCTGGCTTACTGCCCCACTAACTTGTCCAGCTGTCACACTCCTTCACAGTCTCTCACACTCCCCCTCAAGCTGGAAGGTGTAGAATGTTAAGCACTCCAAGCTTGCTCAACAAAACTCATGTTGTATTCTCCCAAGTCCTTTGGTCAATAGAATCGCTTGTTGCTCCTTTGTCCCTATATGATGTGTCTTAATCTTGCTATCTTTGATCTTGTCTCTTACAAAGTGACAATAAATATCCATATGCTTAGTCCTTTCGTAAAATATAGGATTGGCTGCAATCTGTAGAGCTATTTTCGTAACGACCTGGCCGGTCATTTTAAGAATTAACACCCCAATCCCCCTATTAATTGCATTCCCCGTATTTTTGTAATGACCCGACCGGTCGTCCTGAGCTTTTGCACTTTGATCGCCATTTCTTGGGCATAATTTTCCCCTTGTGGTGTATTATGACTTATGTAAATTGTTGGTTTTGGTTTCAGGATTAATCAAAATGAATTTGGAAGAACAATTCTCAGTTTAAAGCTTAAAATTTGAAAGGTTTGACCAAGACTTGACTTGTTTGCATATGATCTCGGATCGAAATTTTTATGATTTGGTTAGCTCCATTAGGTGATTTGGGACTTAAAAGCATGATCGGAATGTATCTTGGAAGTCCGTGGAAGGTTTAGGCTTGAATTTGCGAAATTGAGATTTTGGCATTCTCCGGTTGATATGCGAGATTTTGATATAAGGGTCGGAATAGAATTCCAGAAGTTTCAGTAGCTTCATTGTTACATTTATGACGTGTGTGCAAAATTTCAGGTCATTCGACCATGGTTTGGTTGGGTTTTTTTTATCAAAAACAGAATTTGGAAGTTTTTGAAATTCTTAGGCTTGAATCTGATGCAAATTTGGTGTTGTAATGTTGTTTTGAGTGTTCTGAAGGTTGGAACAAGTTTGAATAATGTTATGTGATATGTTAACGTGTTTGGTTGAGGTCCCGAGATCCTCGGGTGTATTTCGGGGTGGTTTTGGATCATTTCGGGTTGTTTTGCAATCGCTGAAGCTAGTGTATGGTATTGTTCTTCGCGGCCGCGAGGGTCCACTTGCGTTCGCAAAGAAGGATTTGGCTTTTGGGATTTTGTTCTTTCGCATTAGCGAAGAGAGTCTAGCATTCACGAAGGAGAAGAAATTATGTTGCGCAGGTCTTACTTCGGAGGCTCGTACCTCTCAATCTACAATGAATTTTGAGATGATTCAAAAATGAAAGTTGTAGCTCTTTGAATCTAGTTTCCAGAAAATATTGTAATAGTTATTTGGACATCTGCAGCAAATGTTATGGCCATTATACTAGAGGTTGTCCGAGAAGAGTTTGAAAAATGATTTTTTGAAATTTAGTTCTTCGCGAACGCGAGAGGAGGACCCCGAACGCGAAGGAAAAATCCATGGGCAGCAGAATAAAGTCCAAAGTCGTCTCACTCTTCCATTTTTGGACCAAGGGAGCTCGGGTAAGGAGATTTTTTGAGATATTTTTCAAGAAAAATATCGGGGTAAGTGTTCTTAACTCAATTTTGGTTAGATTACCCGAATCCATTGTTATTTTTAACATGTAATTGGTGATTTTAAGTTGGAAAAGTTTGAAAACCCTCTTGGATATATTTGAGGATTTGAGGGTCGAAATGTTATCGGAAATTAGTAATTTTGGTATGGTTAGACTTGTGGTTGAATGGGTTATCGGATTTTGTGAGATTCGTCGGATTTCGAGACGTGGGCCCCACGGGCAATTTTGAGTTAAATTTCGGATTTTGTTGGAAAATTAGCATTTTCATATGGAATTAATTCTTGTAATTAGTATTGACAGAATTGAATTAACTGTGACTACATTCGGGTCGATTAGAGGCCAATTCAAGGGGCAATGACATTTTGGAGTAGGGTTTTGCTCGGATTGATGTATGTAATGATTGTAAATACTGTCATGCGGGTTTGAAACCCCAGATTACACATCGTTGTGTTACTTTGAGGTGACGCACATACTAGATGACGAGCGTGGAGTTATGTACCGTTAGGGATTGTGACTTGGTCCATCCCGTACGACCGTTAAGTCGCATATTGGATTTGAAATCTTATGATATTCCATGTGCAAGAGATTGATATTATATTTTGGGCTGTTTGCCATGTTGGGGCCTTGTGCCGACCTGTTGAGACCCTTAGGTGAGCTTTCACTATTTTTTCTCACTCTATTTGTTTTGAAAGCATATCCTCAGTCATGTTGTACATGTTTATTGTTTAAATCTGGTTTTATCACTTTATTTCTTAAAAATGTGAAAACAGTTTGGGCTGAGTTCCCTGTTTTACTGACGATCCAATGATCGCGAGGTTGATGACTGAGATAGACCGAGGGTCTGATTGCGAAGTTGATGACTGAGATAGACCGAGAGTCTGATTGTGAGGTTAATGACTGAGAAAGGCCGAGGGCCTGGTTGTGAGGATTATATATCTATGGATCAGGCTACACACCGCAACAATATATATATTGGATCGGGCTGCATGCCGCAACGATATAGCACTTGAAATTCGTGCCCAGTCAAACATGTTCACATAAATTGGAACAGAAGGAGTAGTATGTAATTTTCTAATGAATTTTTACTAATGCATACTGAAGTTATTTAGTTCACTTGCTAAAACTTCATACCAAAAGATGCTGAAGTTTTATCCTGTAGTCTACAGTTTTGTCATGAGGTTTGTCCGAAACTTCAGTCTAAACAAGCTGAAGTTTTTTAGTTCATTTGCTAAAACTTCAAACTAAACAGGCTTAAGTTTTTGTCTTGCAATATGTAATTTTCTAATGAGCTTTTTCTAATGCATGCTGAAGTTATTTAGTTCATTTGCTAAAAACTCCATACCAAAACGTACTGAAGTTTTGTCCTACAGTCTACAATTTTGTCAATAGTCTTGTATTTAAGAAGGACAAAATCGTCGTTTTAAAACGCTTTTAACAACAAAAAAAGGGTACAGATACAAACGGAAATATAAAACGGGTATAAGTTACAAAGAGGTGACCAAATAGCGCATCCCATGCAATTTTTATCATAAAATAAATCAAACAATTAATAGCCCAAAATCAATTACAAGGGCTAGCCCAAAACCATTGCCACTCTCCCCCTTCAAATTTGTCTCAAAACAATTGCCATGTCCCTCCGGTTTGAAAGCGATTTTAGCTTTACTTGTGTAAATTTCCAGATACGTGCATTGCAAAAGCCTTATATATACATCCACTGACCGTCGACAATGCGAAAGTTTTGACAGCAGGATAGACTTTATGAATATTCATTTAGTTATAGAAATTGTTATATTACTTTTTTGTTCTTCTATAATTGGATTGCGCACTGTTCTCTTTTTCTTACATAAACAGTGAGCGTTCCCACAAATTTTTTTCTTTTTCAAGAATGCTCCAAATAGAGGGAATATATACTTTTCGAAATTAATGTTTATTATTTGGTTAAAAAATCAAAATTATTCAGTTAACTAATAAAATATTTTGGAAATTTGCGCTATTAATTCCTTAATTATTGATAAATTCTAATTTTAATCTTTGTGATATTTGATGAGTATATTTGACCTTCAACTATACTAATTTATATACAAAATATATACAAAATAAACTGTCTTTATACAAAAAATATACTAAATAGCTGTCACTGTACAAAATATTTACATAAACTGTCACTATACAAAAAATATACAAAATAGATATTTCGAGCTATTAGATGTAATATGCTTTGGCCGGAGGGACATTTCGTGTCAATGGAAATAACATAGGCTATTAAAATTTTGAGGGTATATAGAGGGCCATTTCTCTAAAAATATTGATATTTTCTGAAGATTCTTTCTTTATTACATATATGCAAAAGTCACCTTTTCTTCAAATTCGTGTCTAGCTTTTCTCCCACGCTCCAAGAAGAATCCGAATATTCAAAGGCTCATCTATTATTTATTATTGTCAGAAAAAATATCGTTGAATCTCACACCTTTTCGGTTACCTCACTTGCAATTATTTACATAAATGCCATTATATACCATTTATTACTATTTAATGTTATTCTTTGTTCTTGGGCCATTGAATACTGTATATTGTTATGCATTTACTGCTATTTAAATGGAACTTGTAATATTTTGCCACGAAATTAGTTAAATATTTTTTTGGATATTAATATTGGCTAAGATTAACTTTATTCTATTAGAAAATCTAATTGTTTAAACCTAGATCTAAATTTTGGGTCAACAGTTAGGCGCCATCTGTGGGGATTTTCTAAACCAATCTTCAAATTTTCATTAGATCTACAACTCACGTGACTTGTTAATCTAACAAACCACAAGGTTTTTATCCCCTCTCTGTGCGTACAAAATTTCCATGGCAGGTAACCAAGAAAACGGAACGAGAGAAACAGACAATGCTCCTCTCAACCTCATGAATGCTATCAACGAAGGCTAAGACGCCCATGATGAGAAGATAACGCTCACGACCTCTCCTTGACGAGAAAGGTCACTCCCACCTTTCTGCAATATAACAAAACCAAACGGGAAAGGACCCTCCACGTCCGCGGGAGAGGGGACGCCACCCGCTATAAAAATTCTCCTCGAAGCATGGCTAATTGATACCCTAGTTAGCGTGTTCAACAGACAAGCTCCATGCACGACTACAGAAACCACGAGAGTCCATGTAGCACAATAAGGGGACGTAAAGGACGAACAACCAAACCCTCGACTTCAAGTAAAACTCACAATGTTACTGACAATGCAAGACAACGTCCTCGCTGTCGTGGTAAAAAGAATGGAAGAAATGGAAAACAAAAACAAGGCGCTCAAAGACCAAATGAAAGAGCACCAAGAACGAGTAGACAAGATACCTGGCGCCCCCAAATTGCTTCCAAAAAGGGACACGGTAGGTTCATAGAACATTCATATAGCGTGGAAGCGGCTCCTCATGCCATACCAAAGACCTTGAAGATGCTCTCATATCTTAGAATATACGATAGGATGACTGAACCTAAAGACCATGTGACTCACTACGTCACCGCTGTGAAAAGAAATGACCTCATCAAAGAGCATGTGTTATCTATTTTGCTGAAAAAATTGGCAAAACCCTCAATGGAGGGGTATTAACATGGTATTCAGCAGTTATGTTCCATAGAAACATTCAAAACGATGGATGATAAGTTCATGATGGCATATGTCGAGGCCATGAAAGCCAAAACAATTATGAACGGCATCTTCGCCATCAAGCAATCCCTAAGAGAGGGACTGAGGGACTTCCTCGCCTAGTTTAACAGGGTGAGGATGACCTTAATAAATATTTTTGGAGGGATGGCCGTTGCAGCCTTTCACAATGGGTTGAGCAAAAGGGTTCGAAAGCGACCAGAAGCTGCTAAGCCGGTTAATGAAGTATCCACCAACCATTGGGGATGAAATTTATAATGCCTACTCTGCCGAGGTCAGAGCAGACGATAACAACCTCAACAGACCAACTCGACGACTTACCTCGATACAATCCAAGCCTAGGAAAGAATGCAGAGATAATATGAGGAGAGATCATCCAATATTGCGGCCAGGAAAGGAAAGATACCAACCTTATGTTAGGACGCGCTACCTGCCCCCCTTCGTTATGAAGACGGCCCCTAGGCCGAGATTAGGAACTCATAGGAAGAGTGGTTGCAAGCAGGGACCAAAATATTCAGGAAGACCTTCAAATTTGAGGCTGGGGGTGGTTGACTTTTATGTGCAGTCGACTTGACCCCACTACCCATGATCAGACTGTTCCACTTCCCCGAGCTATTCTTGTTGCATCTATCATGGCGGGATACCATATCAATGTGGGCATTGTTATGTCCCGCATCATTTCTGCAGTAAGGCTTGAGCATGACCGGAATTATCTTTTTTCCCAATACCTTCACTATGTATTTTCGGGACCTGGAGGTGGAGAAGAGGAGATATGATATCAAAGCCAAACATGTGGCTCCTTACTCTTGGTACAGTATGAAGGACCTAGACAACCCCAAGGACAAGAGCTACAAGCCACCTACCTCCGCCCCAACTGGCCAGTCTGAGGAGCCAGTTACGGTAGAGCCTTCTACCGAGCCTTCTACCATGCCTACTGCCACTACAGTTGATGACTTGCCTCTAGGACCTTCCTCTACTGCTGGTCCCCGTACTTTAGCTAGCCCGGGGTTTCCATCTTCCCGGACTCATCCTTTCACTGCCCATCAGTTGAGTCAGACACTGTCTAGTTTGAACAAATGGATGTTAGCTGCAACATCCAAGTTGTCTACATTGTCTTCCACCATTGAGGCCCAGTTAGCACCTCAGACAGCTCAGATTCCTCAGTCCATTGAGGACACATTGAAGAAGCTCCTAGAGAACCAGGAAAAGATTATAGAGACACATACTGTATTGTCTAAGGCGGTGGATTCACATGGCAAGGCTCTGAAGGAGCTTGCCAAGGAGCACAAGAATATGGGGAAATCACGGGCTTCCAAGGAGTCTGTGAAAAAGCTCAGGATAGATGTGGACAAGCTATTGGCAGACCAGATGCCTCTAGACTTGCTATTCGGGGACCCAACCCCAGCAGCAGCATCACTAGCAGAGCCACAGCAGGAGCAGGAACCCAGGCTTCCAAGGAAGGAGAGGAAGCTCCCTTGTACAACTGATGCGGTTATTGAGTTGGCAGACCCACAAGAGGTCTCCTCCAGTTTGCCACATGATGCACATGACATCCAGCCGGTCCAGGAACAGGCCCCAGTCCCAGCAGCTGAGCAGCAGGAGACCGGGAACCAGTCTGAGGTTCCCATACATACAGAGGACCCGGGGACCACTGATGATCCCATGCAGACGGACCAGGCTTAGGGAGCTCCTATATCATTTCTTGTGATTTTTGATGCTTATTTGATAGTTGGCATTGGGGACAATGCCAGCTTTTATTCGTGGGGGTGCGCCCTACTTTTATCCATGGATGATTGTATATATAGATTGACGTAGTTTATGCTTTCTTTTGATTTTCTGATGGTCTGTATATAACTTTACATTTAGTTACTTTTATCGTACTTTTTATCTTCGTTTTGGTATGTATATAAAGTTACATGATTGTATATATTCATCCCCCGTTGTATATTCTAATCCCCTATTGGAAATATTCATTATATTTTCTATTTTCGTATTTTTTTTCATTTTTAGCTTCGTAGATAGGCTTGCAGCCTTTTGTTTTATTTTTGGTGCTTTCAATAAGCCCTTGGTTTTATTAATGCCACGGTTCTTTCCAAGGGTGGAGTATCATGTGAACCGGGTGGCTCTTCCCGATGATGGATGGCGTGACAACCTTCTTAAGGGTTTGAGTCCGTTTTTGATTTTTCTTTTGTTTTTAGTAGTTGATAGTAAGGGTACCTCAAGCGTAGCTTCACTTGGGCCTAACACATTTGCCTTTGATCCCATGGTCAAAGACAAGTGGTTGTGTTTAGGATGGTAAAAGTAGTGGCCTTGAGACTCTTGTGTTGACCAAACAAACATCATCTGGTCTTTCCGGACTATTGTGTGCTCAATCGTATCTAAGGTTGTTGTAGGACCTCGACTCTATGTCTTTAGCAATCCTTGAGTGTGTATGGTGAGAAATCGAATTTTGAGTCCAAGTCCCGAGCCAATGGTCTAGAACTTGCCCTAAATGTTTGTTGAGGTGAAATTTTAAGTGAAATGCGACTTGAGAAGTGATTATAGGCTCTCCTTGATCCAAATGATAAGTTGAACAATTTCATAGCCTACCAATGAGATAATCGCTAGCTAACCCCTTTTGAGCCTTAAACCTTCTTCTTTCAAGAACCAATGCTACAAGCCTATACCTATTCTAAATTCTACCCTCTCTTGGCACCCACATCTTCCCTTGAGTAATGGCAAAGTCTAAGTGGGGGAGGGGAGGAGGGGGGGGGGAGACTATAAAGGAAACAAAGGGGTAAAAGGTACAAAATCTAAAGAAAAGGAAGGAAATGGAAAAGAAAGAAAAGAAAAAGACAAAAAGAAAGCCCAATGTGAACAAAAATAAAAAGGGATTCAAGGAAAACAAAAGTGAAAAAGGTGTGGAAAAAGTAGAAAAAGGAGAAATGTTTTGAATTGCATAAGAAAGAGTGACAATGTGTCTCTCTAACCTCTTGAAAGAGGTGAAATGGCTCAAAAAGTCAAGTGAATTGTGCCAAATAAATCAAAAGAAGTGCTTAAGGGAAGATTGAACCCACTTGAACAAAAACATATCCTACCCTTACCCAAAAGCCTTTACATTGACTCCACAAAAGCCCTATATGATCTTGAGTTAGATGACGCTCGCATTTGTGGATACTTACATGAGGGTCTAGCATATGGTACTTAGAGCCGGACTTGTGACATTTCCTTGAGAGAGACGAGTGAACTCCCATTAACCTCGGTTTGTGTGCTTATACTCTAAAAGGTGAGGTTTGCTTAGGGAGAGTTGAGGATGTATGAGTTTAGGTTCCACAGCGACTAAAGTAATTGAAAGAGTTCTTTGGTGTAATGAGTTAATTCTTGATGCTCTTGTGTCACACTTGATCCATAGTTTTCAAAGTTTAAATGTTGTTAATGATCCATTTGTATTGAGGGCAATTGTTAGTCCCAATTGATGCTTGTTGAGGTTTCTTTAGGTCAGCTGAAATTACTTGGATTTTCCGTTAAGGAGTGGGTCTTATTTTGTTTGCTTGAGGACAAGCAAAGTTTTAAGTTTGGGGGAGTTGATAAGTCGGGATTTTAACGTGTTTTATGCCCCTACTTGCCTATTCTTTGATTATAAATTGCTACAAAATAGTCCCAAAATGCTCACAGGTTGTTCTTGATTGTAGGTTTGGTCGACAAAGTGACGAAATGTCAAAGATCTGATAAAAAAGGAGTGAAACTTGCTCAAGTATCAAAGACCAAGAGATCTAAGGAAAAGAGAACCTAGTGCGGACCACGCAAAAGTGAATGTAGCCGCACTAGGAGGTTCAGAGAGTTGGTATAATCAGGCTGAAGGTTACATGGCCGCAATACGTTTCTCGCGGTCCACGGTTAGGCTCCACGGCCACACTACTCTTTTGTGCGGTTCACGGACATGAGGTTCAGAGAGGTTGACAAATGGCCAATTCCAAGCAATGCGGTCCGCGGTCGTACTTGTGCGGACCGCGCCAACTCCCTCCGCGGCCGTGGTACATCTCCACGCGGTCCACGATCCTCAAGTTCAAAGAAACAAAAATTTGAAGTCCAAGAGCCAGTGCGGCCGCGGTCCATTTTGTGCAGCCCGCACTTACCCTGCAGGGGTATTTTTGTCCAATTTTTCTAGCCTAGTATAAATAGAACATTTTACCATTTTAGGTCAGTTTTTGTATTCCAGAGATAGCTGCGCTCGTGAGAGTCAGTTTTGTAGCCATTTTTGGCACTTTTGCTTTATATTTACGATAGATTCTTGTAGTTTCATTTAGTAATTAATTAATATGTTCAGTTCTTCATCTATTTTTTCATTTTCTTTTTCAAGCATGAGTAGCTAAACCCATTAGCTAGGGTTGTGGCTCAATCTTAGTGTGGGTAATTGATGGGTGTTTCCATCTAGAGTTAGATTGATTATGGGGTGTTTGCTATTTGGGTTGATTTTATGTTTTTAATTGAGAATTGGTGGTTGCAAATACTGATTTAAGCTTTGTGGGTTTGACTCTTCTTGAGAAAGAGAGTTTATGACCCTAAAATTGACTGTTGGGATGGAGTCATGAGAAATGATAGTCCCAATTAACGGGTTAAATCTCGATACAGTAATCACCCTACTTGAACCCTAGTTTCTTGATCTAATTGGCCTACCCAATTGGTCTTGAGAGAATCAATTGGGCAAAATCACTCTCTCTACCGAGAGGTGGGAGAGTGGGTACAATTGTGCAATGGCTATAGCATAAGCCCCAAATATATCAATCTATCCTTAGTAACATTTACCCGTAAATTAGCCACCTAGGTAGTGTCACGACCCTAGTGCCTTTCTTCCCATTAGATACAACTTTAGCAATCATCTTGTAGCTTAATTTAGTTTCAAATTAGTAGTTTGATAATAGTAGTTTGTAGTTTAAAAATCCAAAAATGAAAAGAAGATCATCTAAGAACACACGCGCAACTCTATCCTAAGTAGAAACCCGAATTCCCTTCTAGCTCCCTGAGGATTCGATCCCGATCCTCATATCGAGTAAAAGCTATTGCGACCCACTTCTCTACTATTTAGTAGTGGGTAGTTGGCTGTGATCAGTAATCATTCACGACAACGGTAGCAATCCTATATACAGTCGCCAGACCATTCCAGCAATCGAAGGCAGGAGAAAGTTAGGTGGGGAGACCTATCACTACATCAAGCGAGTCAACGCCGTTAAAAGGGACACATGGTGGGATAACAAAATAGAGAGAATATTGAATTGGAGTGGGTACGAACCCGGCAATGGGCTTGGCAAGAACCTCCAAGAAATCGCTAAGCCTATAAAACTCAAGAAACATGGCACCACCTTCGGTCTGGGATATGAGTATACCTGGGAAGAATTCAACAACTGGTCGCCACCATGGAGCGGTCCCTACTATCCGCTGGAGCGGCTAACACCACGCTTGGAACAGACTTTCCAATCGGTCGATGTTATCTATGGGTCAGAAGAAGAGGAAGCATTGGCAGCGGTGAAGAATTTGTTCCTAGAAGACGATGACATGGATTGTTATGTCGTTCTTGACGAGGAGGAGGAGGAAGGCCCTTCCATACAGGCTGTAAGCAGAGGAACACGCCTCAATAACTGGACCATCAGAACCACCAAAGCCCGGCGAGCCTCGGGGTAGCAAGGCTGAACAAGCATCATGCACAATCTTTTATTTTTACTAGTTAATTTTTCCTTTCACATTTTAAATTTCCGCAATAAGATTTTCAATGTTCAAAACAATTATGAAATTTATCAAAAGCATTTCGACTTTTTCTTGTGAATCGACACTTGTTACAATTTTTTCTCTTATTTACTTCATTTATACAACATTACTATTACTTATCTTGATGAACCAACTGTAACATACAATGAGACAACGAAACAAACAGACATAGATTCAGAGGAAGATGATATACCTGAAGAGATTGTTAAAGAAGTTGAGAAATTTGAAAATTGATCTAAGTCCAACCTGGACGAGACGAAAATTGTTAATCTGGGGGATGAAGAGAATGTCAAGGAAACACGAATCAGCGTTCATTTATCTCCATCAGAAAAGAAAGAATACACAGAATTTCTAAGAGAATATGAGGACATATTCTCCTGGTCATATGACAACATGACGGGCCTGAGTACATCTATTATGGCTCAGAAACTGCCGACTGATCCGACATGTCCGCCTGTAAAGCAGAAGCTCAGGAAGTTCAAGCCTGATATGAGTTTGAAAATCAAGGAAGAAGTCACCAAGCAGGTCAAAGCTAAAGTTCTAAGGGTAGTTGAGTATCCAATATAGTTAGCTAACATTGTACCAATACCAAAGAAGGATAAGAAGGTAAGAGTCTGTGTCGACTACCAGGATCTCAACCGAGCCAGTCCGAAAGACGACTTTCCTTTACCAAACATACATATCCTGATCGATAATTGTGCCAAGCATGAATTTCAATCATTTGTGGATTGTTTCACTGGTTATCATCAGATCTGGATGGATGAAGAAGATGCTGAGAAAATGGCTTTCATTACGCCGTAGGGAATGTACTGCTACAAGATGATGTCGTTCGGCCTTAAGAATGCAGGGGCCACCTACATGAGGGCCATAACTACAATTTTTCATAATATGATACACAAGGAGATCGAGGTATATGTAGATGACGTTATCATCAAGTCAAAGAAGGCCACTGATCACATGGAAGATTTGAGGAAATTCTTCAATAGACTGCGGAGGTACTACCTAAAACTGAATCCCGCGAAGTGTGCATTTGGGGTCCCTGCTGGAATATTACTTGGGTTTATTGTGAGCCACCGAGGAACAGAATTGGATCCATCAAAGGTCAAGGCCATTCAGGAACTTCCACCGCCAAAGAACAAGAAGGACGTGATGAATTTCTTGGGAAGACTTAACAGTTATATGTGAGCCAATCTTCAAAATGTTGAAGAAGGATGCCGCCACCAAATGGATTGATGACTGCCAGAAAGCTTTCGACAGAATCAAGGAGTATCTATCAACACCACCAGTCTTGGTCCCTCCCGATCCAGGTAGACCTCTACTACTCTACATCGCAGTGTTAGATGGTGCCTTCGATTTTGTCCTGGGCCAACATGATGAAATGGGGAGGAAAGAGCAGGCCATTTACTATCTCAGCAAGATGTTCACTCCGTACGAGGCCCAGTATTCTCTGTTAGAGCATACCTGTTGTGCTCTGACTTTGGTGGCCCAGAAGCTGAGGCACTACTTCTGTGCCTATACTATATATCTCATATCAAGGATGGATCCTTTGGATTACGTCTTTCAGAAGCCCATGCCCATTGGCAAGCTGGCCAAGTGGCAAATCCTGTTGAAGGGATTTGACATTGTCTACATAACTCAGAAGGCAATCAAGGGACAGACACTAGCAGATCACCTTGCGGAAAATCTCGTAGATGGAGAATATGAACCCCTAAAAATGTATTTTCCTGACGAAGAGGTATCATTCATAGGAGAAGACATTGCAGAATCCTATGATGGTTAGAGAATGTTTTTTGATGGAGAAGCAAACTTCAAAAGAGTTGGCATAGGAGCAATCCTAGTGTCAGAAATAGGTCAGCATTATCCGGTGTCAGCTAAGCTTAGGGTCCCGTGCACCAACAACATGGCCGAATATGAAGCCTGCATCCTAGGGCTCAAGATGGCCATTGACATGAACATACAAGAGTTTCTAGTAAATTGGAGATTCAGACTTACTCATACATCAGGTCCGAGAAGAATGGGCAACCAAGAACTCCAAGATACTCCCGTATCTGCATCATGTACAGGAATTGAGGAAAAGGTTCACAAAGACGGAGTTCCAGCATGTTCCCAGAATCCTGAATGAATTCGCCGATGCATTGGCTATCCTGTCATCCATGATAAAACATCCAGACAAAAACTTAATTGATCCCATTCCAGTAAAGATCCATGATCAGCCAGCCTACTATGCTCACGTCGAAGAGGAAACAGACGGAAAACCTTGGTTTCAGGATATCAAGGAATATCTGACAAAAGGAGAATACCCAGAACTTGCAAATCCTCTTCAGAAACATACACTTTGGAGGCTATCCAACAATTTCTTTCACAGCAGAGGAATCCTATATAGGAGGACTCCTAATCCGGGACTACTAAGGTGTGTCGACGCAAAGGAAGCATCCAAGCTAGTGGAGGAAATCCACGCTGGGACTTGCGGTCCACATATGAATTGTTTTGTCTTAGCAATGAAGATACTCCGAGCTGGTTACTTTTGGATGACTATGGAGACAGACTGCATCCAGTATGCTCGGAAATGCCACCGTTGCCAGATACATACAGACAAAATAAATGTACCTCCCAGTGATCTTAATGTAACGAGCTCACAATGGCCTTTCGCCGCTTGGGTAATGGATGTTATTAGACCAATCGAGCCTGCTGCTTCCAACGGGCACAGATTCATCATAGTGGCAATTGAATACTTCACCAAGTGGGTCAAAGCAGCATCTTAAAAAGCAGTAACTAAGAAAGTTGTGGCAGTCTTCTTCCGCAACCGTATTGTTTGTCGATTCGGTATCCCAGAGTCGATCATTACTGATAATGGCTCCAATCTCAACAGTGACCTAATGAAAGGAATGTGCGAAACTTTCAGAATCAGGCACGAAAATTCCACTGCCTACATGCCTCAAATGAATGGAGCTATGGAAGCCGCCTTCAAGAACATCAAGAAAATATTGAGGAAAATGATAGAAAAGCACAAATAGTGGCACGAGAAGCTATCATTTGCTTTATTGGGGTATCGCACCACAGTACGCACATCAACTGGGGAAACCCCCTATATACTGGGTTATGGTACAGAAGCTGTCATTCCCTCCGAGGTGGAAATTCCTTCCTTAAGAATCATACAAGAAGTAGAGCTCGACAATGCAGAATGGGTGAAGAGTTGTTACAAGCATCTGGCTCTTATAGATGGAACGAGAATGAATGCAGTTTGCCACGGTCAGCTTTATCAGAACAGAATGTCCAAAAGCTTCAACAAAAGAGTCAAGCCGAGACAATTCACGCCAGGGCAGCTGGTGTTAAAGAAAATTTTCCCACATCAAGATGATGCCAAATGGAAGTTTTCCCCCAACTGGCAGGGTCCATACATGGTTCACCGGGTTCTGATAAGAGGAGCCCTTATACTTGCTGAAATGGACGGAGAAGTTTGGCCGAAGCCAATTAATTCAGACGCAGTCAAGCACTACTATGTGTAATCTTTAAATTTTCCCTACATGATGTAAATTAAACTACGTCTGACCTGATTCCCGTTTAAGAGGGGATACGTAGACAGCCTTATGGGTTCGGTCACAATTCAATTAGATTTTCATTTCCCCCCGCAATTGGAAACTGGGTCAGAATTTTGAGGAGGACCCTCAAAATTCGAAGTAATTTTAGCCGATCATCACTAGCAGCAGCTAGAAGCATCAACCCAGTAAATTGGGGCAGAATTTTGAGGAGGATCCTCAAAATTCCATAGAAAAAGAGGTTGCAATGTCCTGAACCACGTCACAGTCGTTGGTTCATCAAAAAGTTATTCTTAATTGTATACTTATGTTATACTTTTACAAAATCATGCATGTTTATCGCTGAAATCGCCTTGTTTAGCAACGCTACCCCAATGATACATACCGTATCACCAGATCAAAGTCGAACAGGTCAAGCAGAGCCAACAGGGATGCGAACTAACCTCCCCTCTACCAAACTCACGATTTTTCTTTGAATGCAGATACTTGGATTGCGAAAGCATCTGGCTTACTATACACTCACGAGACAAACATTGTTCATGAATACAACTCTCAAAATTGTTGCACTTACCAGCATTTGCTATTCACGCACACCGGTGATATTCCATGTATCACACCGTCCCCAGCAGTCACAATATCGCAACCTGCTATCAGCTAAGAAAACTCTATTACCATTTGCCCTTTTGTTTCTCGCATAAGGCTACCATTCTGCCTTCCGAGGTTAAGCTCTACCCCCATCTGTATTTTTTGCATTGCATAAGGCTACCATTCTGCCTTTCGAGACTAAACGCAGTCTCCATTTGCATTTTTCTGCATTGCATAATGCTACCATTCTGCCTTCCGAGGTTAAGCTCTAACTCAATCTGCATTTTCTGCATTGTATAAGGCTACCATTCTGCCTTCCGAGACTAAACGCTGTCTCTATCTACATCTTTCTATATTGCACAAGGCTACCATTCTGCCTTCCGAGGTTAAGCTCTACCTCAATCTGCATTTTCTGCATTGCATAAGGCTACCATTCTGCCTTCTGAGACTAAACGCTGTCTCCATATACATTTGCATGGCTGAAAGATTGCCACCTTATCTACATTTGCATGACTGAAAGATTGCCACCTCATCTACATTTGCATGGCTGAAAGATCGCCACCTTATCTACATTTGTATGGCTGAAAGATCGCCACCTTATTTACATTTGCATGGCTGAAAGATCACCGCCTTATCTCTATCTGCATGGCTGAAAGATCGCCACCTCATTTACATTTACATGGCTGAAAGATTGCCGCCTCATTTACATCTGCATGGCTGAAAGATCGCCACCTTATTTACATTTGCATGGCTGAAAGATCGTTACCTTATCTACATTTGCATGGCTAAAAGATCGCCATCTCATCTATATTTGCATGGCTGAAAGATCGCCACCTATTGCATCTCATAGGTTGAAATATCGCCAAATTATCCGAAGGCGTCATTGTTCAGAGGCACCATTTGCATAGCCCGAGAACACCATGCCATGGCCTGTGGATCCCTGTTAATCTTTTACATATTATAATTCAAAGGCGTCATGGTTCACAGGCACCATTTTCATAGCCCGAGAGCATCATTTCATGGCATGCGAATACTTTATTATATGCTTCATGGCCCATGACATCATGGTCTAAGGATGTCATTCTAACCGTCCAAGAGACAACCTTCATGGTCCAATGGGAATTTGCATCATGTTTAAATTTACGCACCATATATGCTTGTATTGCTTATTTGTAGGTAAACCAGCGAGTAGAGGCCATCTTGGCAGGAGCGGTCCCGCTCCAGTGTCAGCAGCCACATCAAACCTAGCCATTCCCGTAAGCCGTCCACTCACCCAACCCTAGATATTGCGTCCATTCTTGAAAAGTCTCCATCGGCATACTCCGCCGACCGATCCTGAACTACATATGGCCTGATTCCTGCAAAATCAGGGATACGTAGGCAGCTCAGAAGCAAAGGCGCGGCCTAAACCTCTTCAAACCATTTTGTCCGGTCAAAATTGGCCATCATATCTTTACTCGAAAACTCTTTCATCCTTTCCGGGTAAATAAGGGCAGCTGTTGATACCTAATTTTTCCTTATATATATTCTAAAATACTAAATGCTTTCAAACTAGCATATGTGTGCATATATAAGTATGTCCAAATATTTTACTGTTTTTCCTTAATTTTTTTCTCAATTTATTGCCCTATTTTATTCAGAGAAACCCAATAATTATCCCCAAAATTATTATTTTTGGTGATTCATTTATTGGATTATCATATTTATGCTAAAATCTAGCTAAGATAATTTTTACATATTTTTACAAATTTATTTAGCATTTTTAAAGCTAAATTGCATATAATTACAATATTAGCCCCTTTTAGATTTAATTACGTTTATGTTTATAAAAATTGAGCCCAGTATTTTTTAATTTGATAATTATGTACTATTAATCATTTTAGTACCTTTAATTTATTTCCAGAAATTACCTTACTATTTTTATAAATCAAACGGGGGGAAAATGGCCATTTAAATGATAGCCCCATTTGTATTTCAGTTATAACCAAATCAAACCCCCAATCCCAGCCCAATTTCAAATTAAAACACCCGACCCAAATCCTAAATCCGCCTACCCGACCCAAAGACCCACTAAATCTTGGCCGTCGATCTAAAAGATCAACGGTCCTCATAATTCCTTGCCTTTTTCAATTCTAACTACCCCCGGCACCCTACCCATTCCCTCATTTCAGCCGCCTCTGAATCCCCTATCTCTATCAATCCTCTCTTAAACCCTAGCCGCCACCCTCAACTACCACCCTAAAACCTCCCAAATCCATGGCTTCCAAGGTCATTGGAGGCCTGTCTCCACCTCTTTGGGCTTCTATGTGTTCAATTATCATGGTTTCAAAGGCTAAATCCTGGAAAATCTTGGTCCATACCTTGGTCGATCTCATTTTTATGGATGTCTCCAGTCATCTTTGACCTTGCTCCGGCCAGCCATGGCTATTCGAGTCTGAATCTGGACTCTCCCACTTAGATCGATGATTTTCAAAGCCTTTCTCACCATTTGGGGTTCTTCCGAAACCCTAACCTTTAAGGTTCTTCCGATTTATTTTAGGTCTGTTTCAGACCTGTGCTTGCTCTAAACTTCTGAACATTTTTTCAAAGTTTCTTTTAATTCTCTATCTTGAAAAACCCTTATCTTTTACGATTAGGTTTTCTGTTAAGTTATTTGACATGTTTGCTGTGTTTCTTTATGTCATTGTTATACTTGAGTTTGCATATTAAGGGCCTTAATTTCTTTTGAGGTTTCTGAATCTATTTTGTTATTATTTGTTTGATTTACTTGCATTTCATCTCCAGACTCGATTGCTGTTGAAAAACCCTAATTTTGGGTTCATTCGAGTTCTAAGGATATTTGTTGTGTGATTTACTTGTTCCCCATCTTTGAATTCGATTGGTTTCAAAAACCCTAATTTCTTTAGGGCCTATCCGGGCTTCCGAAGTTGCTTCATCTGTTTCTTTATGTTATTTGATTTCTTGCAATTATTGAAACTCGACTATCTTTTTCAGAAAGGCCTTTACTTGACCCTTTGCATGCTTCTGATACCCTATTACTAAGTTGACCTATATGACTACCATGTTTCCATGTTCACAGTCTACTGACTATGTGATTGCTATTGCATGCTGCTTCTCTTTGCCATAGTTTGGCCTCGCAAGTTTATGTACTCTATTTATATGCTGAATTCCCCTTTTTGAATGACCTCCAATTCTGGACTGATTTCAAACCATTCCTTGTGAAATTTTGATTGCACTCGTGTTAAGTAATTAATTCTTTCCTTGTTTCACCTTACTGATTTCCCTGTTTCTTGGTCTAATTTGAAAACTTTCCTCTGAACCTTTGATCCCTACTTTTTCTACTCAATATGATTGATTCCCTTACCTTGGTTACATTGGTACTTGATTCTTACCAACATTTACTTGATTAGAATCTGATGAACCTAGTTCTTATTGCATATTGAGTACTTGTACTATGCTGAAAATATTTCCTTATTGGTTATATTCAGCCATATGTGATTTCTTTCCTTATCTAGTATTTGCGTGTTACCGTTTATTTAACTCCTTAATTAAAGGAAGTCCTTATACTAATGTGATTTTAATTAGTACATAGTTCCGTAATTACTGCTAAACTATGATTCTTGCCTTATTTTCTACTTGTTTTCAAACTATAAATACCTTGCTCTTTCATTAGCACACACACAAACATTCTTAGTTCTGAACTCTCACTTACACTAAAGAACACTCTCTCTTGTTCTACTGCTTCTACTGTGTCCTGTTTAGCTAGTTGAAAACCAAAGCTATATTTCAAAAGTCTTGCTACCTTTCTTTACTACATTTGCTTCTTTGAACTGGCATGTTCTAGTTAAGATTTCAGCATCAACAACAACATGGTTACTTGATGTTCTTGCATTCTTGTCTGCCTATTGCTTCAGTACTTTATTTAGCATGCTGTAATTTCTTTTCTCTTGTCCTGAATCAATGTATTATGAATCCTAAATCCCTACCCCAATGTGTTTGATAATTATGGTTTGTTTGGGGCATGACAACATCAAATATTGCTGAGCATGATTCAAACTTGGTCCTCCTAGGACCATAACCTCTATGCCACCTTTACATGTTGTGTGCTACTGTTGTGCATGCCCTGAATTGACCTATGCCTAAGTATATAGGCCCTTGCAATGGATTCCCAACCCCCTGCCCCCTTTGGTGTAAAATTATCAACTTGTTTGAAGTGTTACTGACTGTTTCCTAGCACCTTTTTTCCCTCTTCTTTACTTCCTTAATTCTTAAAGCTCTATTTCTGCATTTGCACTATCTTCCTAGACTTAAGTTCTGCCCCCCCTCATGTGAGCCTTGCCTTGGGACCCATGATCTCCCTCTGAACTTGGATACATGAGGGCTGGCATTTCCACACTGTACTTGTCCCTATTCTGGTTATAAAACTTGGGTGTGAGCACTGCCCAGGGTCCTTTGAAGCCCTTAGGGAACTCTGACACACTCAAGTTTGAGAAAGGCTTTGAAATAAATGGCATTTGAAGTGGTTTGGTCCATAACTCAGAAAGGAAGACATGAATCTGGCTTCCTCTGATTGTAATTTTCTTTCTTTTTATTTTTCGATATAATTCATTACTGGGTCTGTAATAATCTTGTAATAAACACTGGGGCAAGCTAGTGAAGAAGGGTTGGGTATTTATGCATGCCAAGGGTAGAACCATGCCTATAGGATTATTTTGATTCGGCATATTTAATCACATTTAGAAACCATGCCTATAAGACTATTTTGATTCTGCATACTTATTTAGAAACCATGCTTATATGATTATTTTAATTCTACATAATGCATCTAGAAATCATGCTCATAGAGATTCACTTACTCTACCTATTTAATATCACACCTAGATAACCTGCCTATAGAGCTTCATTTTAATTTTCTGCATATTAGGTATCATGTTTTAAGGATATAACCCAGTAGCATGTTAAAATAAGTATAACGTAGAAATCATGCCTATAGGGGTCCATAAGTATAGTCCTGTTCGTTTCTGCTCACATGCAATGTTGCGTATCATGCCTATGAGGACCTAAAATCGGTAACGCATAGAAGTCATGCCTATAAGGATTCTGTCACGACCCGGATTTCCCACCCTCGGGGGAGGGGGGTCGTGATGGCGCCTAGTAATGGGAGCTAGGCAAGCCAAACTTAATTACCTTTCATTAAACACATGTCCCTTTCTGATCATTAACATCATTAAAATAAAAGCAATGGAATAAAAAATCATAAACGGAAGTCTCAGATTTAGATAGCTGAATAACCTACGGAATTCCAACATGTATCTATACCCTAGAATTGGAGTCACATACTCACGAACATCTAAGAAGTACTAAATACAAAGTCTGAAAGAAACATAAATCTGTTTATCTCGAGTACAATGAGATGACGGTCTAATGTAAGGATAGATGAGACGCCAGGCCTGCGGACGCCTGCAAGGCTACCTCGATGTCTCGATGGACTGAAGGCGTGCTACTGTACTAAAACTGCTGCTGCTGCTCAAAACCTGGACCTGTACAAATAACACAGAGTGTAGCATCAGCACAACCGACACCATGTGCTGGTAAGTGTCTAGCCTAACCCCGACGAAGTAGTGATGAGGCTAGACTGGACTACCATATAAACCAATTCAATTATATACATATACAACGGAATCGAAAATACAAGACAAGTAAACAATATGGGAGGGGGAACATGCTGTGGGGAGATAGCAATATTAATAGTAAATCCAGAATAACAATCTAAGGACAATTTGGAATTTACAGCGGACAAGAACCAAATACCCAAATAAACACACATGTATCAATAATTGTTGCGGCGTGCAACCCGATCCCAATATATAACAACACTGTTGCGGCATGCAACCCGATCTATATATATATATCATTGTTGTGGCGTGTAACCCGATCCATATCATCTAACATTTGTTGCGGCGCGCAACCCGATCCATATCATTTAATATTGTTGCGGCGCGCAACCCGATCCACAAATATCATTCAATACACGGCATCACCCTTCGTGCTTTAACACTCTTCCTCACCCAATCAACAATCACAAATGAGGGCAAGGGAAATAATAAAACAAGAATGGAAAACCCGGGAAGGGTACTACATCAATAACAACAACATCCCGGCAAGGGAATAAATCATTAACTCTTCTCTTTCTTTCACTTTCTAAGGCGACCGCGGGCGCGCTGGAGCCTGCAATTCTCATGAACATGCAACACCTGGTATTTTAAGTCTAGGACCTTCCGGAACCTACTCAAAATTCACCCGAGCCCTCGGGGCTCCAAACCGGACATACACGCAACCTAAAAAAAACCTACGAACTTATCCATGCGATCAAATCGCCAAAGCAACATCAAAAACAATGAATCAACCTCAAAATCAATAGTTTTTCTTCAAACTTCATAAAGTTTCAAATTTGGAACTTATAGTCCGAAACACGTCAGATGACGTCCGATTTTAACCAAACTTCACAGAAATATCCTAAATCACATATAAGACCTGTAACGGGCGCCGGAACCAAAATACGCGCTCGATACCAACACGTTCTAATCGATTTTCATTTCAATTTTCCTTAATAATTTCAGAAAAATAATTTTACTCAAAAATTCATTTCTCGGGCTTGGGACCTCGGAATTCAATTTCAGGCATACGCCCGAGTCTCATATTTTTCTACGGACCCTCCGGGATCGTCAAATCACGGGTCCGGGTCCGTTTACTCAAACTGTTGACCAAAGTCAAACTTATTTATTTTAATACAAAATTTTAGCATTTTTCACATAATTTCACATTTAGGCTTTCCGGCTACACGCCCGGACTGTGCACGCAAATCGAGGCAACTAAAAATAAGGTTTTCAAGGCCTCGGAAGCACGGAATGAATAGGAAAACAGGTAATAACCCCTTTGGGTCGTCACATTCTCCTCCTCTAAAACAACCGTTCGTCCTCGAACGGACAAAAGAAAGAAGTACCTGAGTCGGGGAAAAGGTGGGGATAGCGGCTCCGCATATCCGACTCGGACTCCCAGGTTGATGCCTCAGGAGGTTGACCTCTCCACTGAACACGAACAGAAGGTAAACTCTTGGATCTCAACTGACGAACCTGCCGGTCCAGAATAGCTACCGGATCCTCCTCGTAAGACAAATCCTTGTCCAGCTGGACAGTGCTGAAATCTAACACGTGGGCTGGATCTCCGTGATACCTCCGAAGCATGGATACATGAAAAACTGGATGCACGACTGATAAGCTAGGCGGCAATGCAAGTCTATAAGCCACCTCTCCC